>JALPVH010000183.1:0-112188 GCA_023242295.1 Diaporthe ilicicola | reverse complement strand
TTTAAAAAGTTAATATTATATTATTAATTAAAATATTAATAATTATTTTTAATATTATAATAAATAATATCTATTTAATTAAAATAAAAAATATTTTTTTAAATTTAAAAATATAAAATAGTTATATAATTAATATTTTATTTTTATCTTTATTAAAGAATTATTTTAAAGAATAAATATAATATATCTAAATTACTTATAAAAATCTATATTGAAATATATATTTTATGCCCAGTTTATAGGGATTAAAAGCTTTATAATAGCTATTATATGAAATTAAAGTTTTTTGAGGTGTGGCGGCAGAGCGTGCCAAGCGACCGGGGGGGGGGGCTCACTTCGCTTGCAAAAGACAGCGGCACAGAGTGCGGAACTGTCACAAAAATGGAGCTAGCCTACAACGGGACCCTTTCGATTGAACCAACAGCTTCTTCTTCTCCACCTGCTTGGGATAGACAGCTCTTCTCCAAAGTTGCGAGATAGCCGCGGAGGAACCAAGAAAAGAAGTGGATACTTAATTTATCGCCCTGTGGATGGTGTCGAACCGCCCGGGTGGCCCGAGATGGCCCTGCAGGGCCGTGATGTGTGGTTACGGTCTGTATGAGACTATCCGATCAAGCTTAGTTCGGCCATCGCAGGAATATCGAAGGATTCAGCCAGCCAATTGGCGATGTTCAGCCGGACCAGCAGGCCGACGGCGAAAGCTGGACGGCATGAGCAAGGCGTTTGGCCTGAGAGGCCATTGGTCGCGAACAAGGTTGTTGCTAAGCCCGGCACCAACAGACAACACTGAAGCAACCACAGACGCCACGTCTCATCACAGTCAACTTGACCTCAAGCATTATATTTCTTGGAGCCTTATCCTCGGGTGGGAAGTCGGCCGTACTGAAAATGAATTCGTGACCCGCAAGCTGCAATTTGATACTCGAACATCTGGCCACTCTTTGACACATCCCAATGGAAGTATCCGACGTCCTTGGATATTCCAGTCCTGTTTACTACTCTTTGAAACCTAATTACACATTTTTATCTGTTCTGTCGCCCGGCCTTAAGTGACTACGATATTTGAGATGCCACCAAAACAACACCCACCTTTCAACCATGAGGAGCTCGTCAACTTTAAGATTTCCAAATCAAAAAAACAAAGAAGCATCCTGGAGCAAGTCGGGGTCATTCAGCAGCATATGGACGTGGCGGAACATAATTCAACCGCGATCCTGCAAGCTGCACTCAAGATAGCACAGATATTTTCCAACTTCGATCGCGTCACCACATTCGACATACAGAACATCAGCAACCTAGTTCAAGATCTTAGAACCATCTTCCGTCTCCTGCGTTCTAGATTGTCTCGCGAATTCCCTGGAAATCCCGTACGTGGACAGCTAGCAGGACCAGGTGATCAGATTCCGGAGAGGATTCGCCGGAATGCCTATACATGCCTGTGCCCTATGACATTGGTGCTTCGGGGTGTGGCCCAGTGCCTCAGCGACCTCAAGGTAGCTGCCCCGTCCAACGCTGGCAACAACGCATGGGGAACTATACAGCCCCTTCATAGGCTTCTAGTCCATATGGAGAGAAGCCTGACCTCAACCAGAGATGTGGATCCGGACCTTCCGAGAGAATACATTGGATTGGCTGTGTGCATCATGCTGCATGAGAGGAACTCTCGGTACCTGGTCACGTCCACGTCACCCTCCTATGGCGCATTGAAGGGCTTGGACGCGTATGGCAGGCGCTTGCGAATTCGCTACATGAATCAAATGAGACAGGCTTTGTCTGAGGAAGCTCGAGGTCGTGTTCAATGTCTAGAGTCATACTCAGAAAATGTGAAGGCGGAGCGAGATGCCACGTTGAGCGCGAAGCAACCATGGAACGGCGCTCCCGACGCGAAGTTGGCTACTCCCGAGGCCATAATGGGACACAATGCGGCGTTCAGAACAACGGGCGACTACATGACTGCCTGCCTCTTGGACCACTTGCGTTTCCAGATAGGAAAGACGGAGCGTGCGACGGATCTCGAGAAATCTAAGAAAGCCGGAGAGAGAGCCGTGGCCGGTACTACTTCCTGCGCTGAATGGGAGTTGTACATCACGCTCCTGCACAGCCCTGACCCCTCTCGACCTGATGCTCCGCAATTTGTTGCTGTTACCTATGGCATGCCCAAATCGAAAACCTGGGAGACAAACAAGTTCAATTCAAGACCACCTTCGAAGACGCAACAGGTTCCCAAACCAAACCCTCTCCCAACTATGCCCAAGCCGACGTGAGTGAACTCTTACCGTTCTGTATGGATGTATTTGCACAGGCATTTGAATCACTAACTTGATATGATACAGCGCACAAAGACAGGGAATGGGAAAAGCTTCAACTTTTGCAATTCATTCGCAGCCTCCTCCTCATCCAGCTGCCGGTCATATGATTATGAAGATGCCAACTCCTCCAAGGAAACCCGAACCTCAATATACGCAACCTCCGAAGAAAGTCAAGTCGAGAAGGTGTTGTTTCTAGAATGGTGGTCCAATTCGAACTCGATAATGTAGGACTTGATACATTGTATGAAAGATGTGCCAGGCGGATATGTAATCTTACGTATGCAATATAAGAGAGAACACCCTAGGTTAGTTGAGGGAACTGTTCCCTGCCCATTGAATTGATGCGGGACGCCTAAAAACGGCGGGGACACGCACTGATGTTATGCTAGAAAACAGGTTATTTAGGATATCTGCCATTATAGTGTTGCAGATATTATTTCTAGCTAATAATGGCGGCATATTATAATTATAAAGTTACCCTTAATAGGTTAATTAAAGAAGGCTACCTATTAGTTAAACTATAATAAATAATGTTAAAAGTATATTTAAAATATTTATTTAATATATTAATAAAATAACCCTTTTAAGTATAAGGTTAAAAGACTTATAATTATATTTCTTTAAATTAAATTCTATTTAACTATATTATATTTCTATAACTAGGCTTTATCTTTCTAATCTATTTAAATAAAAGGTAAACCTTTTTAAAAAAGTATATTAAATAATTAACTTTTCTTTTTCTATTTAGCTTATTATTTATTTTTACTTTATAAGTAATAAACTTCTTTATCTCTTTAAAATTAATCTTATATATTTTTAAAATAATAATAAATATATCGATTTATTTAAATAAAAAAGGGTTTTAATTTTTATTTTTTTTTACTTTAATAAAAAGACTTTTTACTTAAATAAAGATTTACTTATTATAAATAAAGTTTATTTCTATAATTATAAAGCTATTAAATCTATATATCTAGAATAAATAAGCCGAGCTAAAGCTTATATTTAAATAACTTATATTAATATAGCTAAATATTATACTTAATAATAAAATATAATAGCTTTACTTATAATCTATTTTAATTATAGCTATAAACTCGCTTAATAGGGTTTTAAGCGTATATAAATACTAGTTTAAGTTTAATTAATAGTTATTTTAATTTTAGCTAAATAATTATTTTCTAATAATTTTATAATATAATAAAATAAGGTTATAATAGTTATTTAATTTTGCTAGATAAATATATATTTAAGTAAAGCTAAAACTTATATATATTTTATAAAAATATATAATTAAAGCGATAACGATTTTTTAATATTACTTATTATAAGTAACTTATATTTAAAAGCTTAAGTTATATAATAATAATACTTTTATATATTAATATTAATAATATTTAATAGCGTTAAATTAAGTTATTAATAGCTTATAATAGCTTTAATCTTAATAAGCTAATAGCTTATTAAAAGTACCGGTATAAATAAATTAGGCGCGGCTTAATATTATAGCTATTAATATAAAATAGCGGCTTTTAACTATAATTAAACTTATAAAAATAAATTAATAAGTTATTATAAAAGGTTTAAATAATAAAACTTTTTTTTAAATATAAGGTTAAAAGACTTATAATTATATTTTTTTTAAATTAAATTTTATTTAACTATATTATATTTTTATAACTAAGCTTTATCTTTTTAATTTATTTAAATAAAAGATAAACCTTTTAAAAAGGCGTATTAAATAATTAACCTTTCTTTTTTTATTTAACTTATTATTTATTTTTACTTTATAAATAATAAAGTTTTCTATTTCTTTAAAATAAACTTTATATATCTTTAAGGTAATAATAAATATATCGATTTACTTAAATAAAAAAGGGTTTTTATTTTTATACTTTTTTACTTTAATAAGAAAAGCTTTTATTTAAATAAAGATTTACTTATTATAAATAAAGTTTATTTCTATAGCTATTTATAAGCTATTAAATCTATATATTTAAATAATAAAATATAATAGCCTTACTTATTTAATTTAATTATAGCTATAAACTTATTTAATAGGCGTATATAAGTGTTAATTTAAGCTTAACTAATAGTTATCTCGGTTTTATATAGCAGGTTAAATAATTACTTTTAAATAGTTTTATAAAATAAGGTTATAATAGCTTAGTTTTACTAAATAAGTATATATTTAAATAAAGCTAAAACCTTAATTAAAGCGATAACGGCTTTTTAATATCGCTTATTTTAAATAACTTAAAAGCTTAAGTTATATAATAATAATACTTTTATATAGTGCTTAATAGCATTAAATTAAGTTATTTATAGCCTATAATAGCTTTAACCTTAATAAGCTAATAGCTTATTAAAAGTATTAGCGTAAATAAGTGTAGCTTAACGCTATAGCTATTAGTATAAAATAACGGCTTTTAATTATAAATAGGCTTATAAAAAATTAATAAGTTATTATAAAAAGTTTTATATAATAAAACCTATTATATTAATCTTAAAAAATATATTATACCTTATGTTTCTTAAATACTTATTATCGTTTTAGCTTAATAAGGGAACTTAAATAAATAAAATAGTAGATATAAATAAATAAATATTAATATTTAATAAAGACTTTAAAGTTTAAGCTTTTTTAGCCGCCGGCGCCTGCTAGCGCCCTTTTTAAATTTTTTCACTTAAATATTAATATTTATTTCTTTATATATAAATTAAGTTATTAAAAATTAAATAATATATTTTAAAGATCTTAATTATATTTATATATTTATTAATTCTAGTTTTAAGGTTATTTAAAATCTACTTTTAAAATATATTTATATTTATATTTATATTTATATTATTTTATATTTTATATTTCGAAAATATAAAATATAAAATATATATTATAACTATAGATAAAGCTAGGGATAAAAACGTTAATAGTTTCGTTATAGCTTTTACTATAATATTTATTAATTAAAATAGCCTTTACTTTTATAGCGGTAATAAAGTAAGTAATAACCTTTATAGTAAACATTATAGTTTTATAAAAAGGAAGCTAATAAATAACGGTTAGCATTAATCTTATATATATAAAGGATTAAGTAAGGTATAAAATAATTATAATTAATTAAGGCTATTTAAAGTATATAGTTTAATAATGAATTCTTAGGCTATATAGGGACTTAGCATTTATATATACCTTTTATTGTTATAATAAGTAAAAGATGTTATTTAATTGTTAGTCTTAATGCTTTTGATAGGATTAAAGACCTTCTTGGCAGGAGGATCAAGCGCTACTTATACTCATAACGCTTGCACGGGCTGCATCCTGAGCAGCGAGGGCTTCAACGTCATCCCAACACTTGACCAGCTGTGATTGCTGCGGCGCTGTCCCGCGACGGCCGCTGCACGGAATGCAACACCTTCAAAATTTGCTCGGGAGTGCGAGACATGCAACCATTCCCATAGCCCTTACCACCTTTCCGGCCAACAGCTGCGTGTCCCACCAGCTGACCTGCAGACACTTCGTATAGTACCGGACAATCAACAAGTTTCTGGTTTTCAGCTCTCTGGCTTCCGTCCTCCGGTTCAAATACCCATTGACGCCGGGGCGGACTTGGACAGTGTATCTTGAGGTGGTGAAGGACCGGATCGGGAAATCGAGTACACGAGCCTGATGATTTCTGTGGCGTTCGGGGCCGACGACAATTTGGACGTTGTCACGGCGTTGTTGAAGGCAGGAGCAGACACGAATGCACGAACATCCCGCAAAAGGTTCAACGCGCTGGACATGGCTCATAATCAAGGCAGGATGGATATTGTGTCTATCCTTGAAGACGCTGGGTCAGTTTCTGATAAACGCCGCAATACTCCTGTAGGTCGAGGGAGGCGTTGATAGCATTTTGCTCTGAAGAGTAGGTGGAGTGGTTTCTTGACATATGACACCTGAAGCTAATTGATTGGACTATGTAACGATATCATAAGTAGCGACAAAGCATTCAGGGTCCTAGCATGGAGTTTTGAGACAGTGACTTGGAAAAGTTTCAACCTTGAGACGGACGCCCAAAGCAAAGAATATATGGCAGCCTTGGCCATAGGGGATGATGAGACCATGGGGCTTCCTCATTCTGAGCAACGGCACATTGACAAGAGACCATTCTTCCTCGTGAGCAGTTACGGAAGACGGGGGGCTGACATCGACTTTTGAAACGGGACTCTGTCTGGCGGATAACGGAACAAAGGCTCCTAATTTTTGACTTCTCTAAAAGGAAAAAATGTGCTCGAGTACTATCTTGCTTCTCAGGTAATCTTGTTTGATGCCCCCATACTATCAAACACGACAATTCCATATGAAGATAAGGGCGCCAGAAGGGGCAAGTTCGAGATGCCGGTCTGCGGAGAGCAACAGCACGTCTGAATACGGATAACTATTGGGTACGTTTTCCAAAGTTCAGGGCTGGACACGACATCATCACATTATGGATGGGCTGGAAGCAGGAAAGCGTTGTTTTATGTGGACTCTATTGAGTACACTGGTTATAAATTGCGTACATATATACAGATATAAAACTGTGACCGTAGCATGACCTACGACAGTCGGTACTACTCCTAGACTATGAAGCTGGAATAGGGAAAGGGTCAACACTTGTCAGAGTCGGCACCACAGTCTCGATCAACCCAGTGTCAGGATCGAATGCCACCTTGTCGATCGTGGTCTCACGGTGAGTCCCGTCGCCATCCGGTATGTGGAAACGATGGTACGCAATGTACCAAGCGTCCGTGCCCGGGACGTTGAGGATGGAGTTGTGTCCCGTTGCCAAGATATCCAAAGTGGTATTCTTTTGGAGTATAACGCCCTGATACGTCCAAGGCCCGGTGACAGTGTTGGAGGTCGCGTAGCCGACACGGTAGTTCTCGGACCCGGTGTCATCGATGGAGTAGGTGAGGTGGTAGATCCCATCGCGGTAGTTCAGGAAGAGACCCTCTCTGAAGTCGGTTAGGCCGCTGATTTTCTGAACAGTGTCCCAGTTGATGGAAACCATGTCATCGTTGAACTGTGCAATCAACGGCCGCCCATTGCCCCATAACAGCCAGTAGATCCCCGTCTCCGGGTCTTGGAAGGTCGCCGGGTCGATCGCCTGACCCGAGGTCAGCTTCTCGTTGTTGAGAATCATCGCTGTTGGCTGTGCCACGAACGGGCCGTCCGGCGAGCTTGCAATGGCGGCCCCGATAGTCTTGCGGTCGTACGTCGGGTTGTTGCCACTGAAGTAGAAGTAAAACTTTCCATCTCTCTCGATAATGGTAGGAGCCCAGGCATTGCCGGTCGCCCATGGGACGTTGCCCGATGTGCCGTTGAGAACCAGGAACGGCTCTGATGCCCGAGACCATGTAGCAAGGTCTTGGGATGACCAAACGTAGAACTCCTGACCACCCCAACCAGCATAGCCATCACTCGTGGCGTAAATGTAGTATGTGTCTCCGTATGCCGCTATGTTTGGATCGGCGTAGTAACCAGTCAAGACAGGGCTGTCGCGCGGCACGATCCTACTCTTGCGCTCCTTTCTTGCCGTGACAAGCCGGTCAGCCTCGGGCGACCTGGGCTTTGAGGAGCTGGCTGTCAGGGAGGAGAGCTCGGCTGCGGTGACCGGCATGACGGTGCCGTGCCTGGGGCTCGTCGGGAGCGTGTAGGAGCTCGACACGGCCCACTGTGGGTTCGCGATATCCGCAGTCTCGAGAGGGATGTACCCACGACCGCCGTACTCATCCACGAACAGGTAGAACTTGTCTCCGTTGACGTCGCCAGCATTTGCCCTGAAGGCTGTAGGGCCTTCGACCGCACTTGTTCCCGCGTTCTTGCCGATGCAGCTGGCGACGGTGGTCCAACCCTCCAGCGTTGCGAGGAGCGAGTCGGATCGCTCTTGGATGATATCGCTACAGCCGGTTCCGCCCGCTCCCTCGTCTTTGGTGAAGCGGTAGTAGGTGCTGCCCGACTTCAGCACGGTGGAATCGATTCGTGACATGCCCGCATCCTGCCAGATCTTTGTGTCGCTGAATGTGATGAAGTCCGTGGTGGTGGCGTACAGCATCCGGTGGTATGTTGCCCCAGTGCGGTTCGTGTCGGCGGCGTCATAGAGAGATGAAGCCCAGAAGACAACGTAGGCGCTGATGTCTTCATCGTAGTATGCCTCCGGTGCCCAGGTGTTGCCAGCCTCTTCAGGGGAGACCAGGACGTGGCGCTGATCTGACCATGTCTTCAGGTCGCTCGACTCCCAAACCTCGAGGTATCGACTTCCAAACCGCACTGCATCCGACCACGAAGTGCCCGATCCGATTGAGAGGTCGGTCGCGATGAGGAAGAATTTGTCCCCTTGCGGTGATCGGATGAGGAAGGGATCTCGCAGGCCTTTAGTTCCCAGGGTAGAGGTGAGGATAGGTTGACCGCCATTCAACTCTTGCCATGACAGTGCATCGTTGCCAGAGCTTGCCGCGAGATAAATCTTCTCGCCGGCTATGGTGTTCCCTGTGAAGTACGCGAAAACGTAGCCTGCGTATGGGTCCAAGGCCGCGACCGTATTGAGCGCAAAGGCAGAGGCCAGTGCCAGGAGTGAGCCCGTTGGTCGCATTCTGCTGGACTGCTTGACAGTGTGAAGGACCCAATGAACCCAATGCCGGTAGTCGCGACGCAGGCACCTGACCGCGAGTCTCTCGTACTTATATGCAGGTCCTCACGAACCCACAGCCCCGTAATGGTACACCCTATTAGGGCGCACATGCGGGTCGCTGCATCCCAGCGGACCCTTTCGGTCATGCAGGATTGTCGGCCGAGGTCATCTAACAATCCCGTTGGCATTGTGCCTATTGTCATCGCACAGTCCATTCGCCGCATCACACGCCGAGTCAATTAGATTCTTTGCGGGGAAACGTGGGGACTTAAGCGTGGAGAATACAGGAGCAAAAGCTTGGCACTCCGGCGTGGAAGTACCGAGGTGTGTAAGTTTATAATAACATTTGTATGTCTTTAGTGAGGCTTCCCGTGTAGATACTCTTATATGCAATCAATCGTTCTAAAACCACGCTAGTGACATAATATAACCGATATACGCGAACTTACACATAACCGTCATTTTTCAATATATTCGCTTCTTTCCTAACTAGTTTTACTATAAACTATTCGAACCGTATATTAAAAGAATAAGGCTATTTATAGCTATCTATTGCTTATTTCTATATTAATTTTAAAGGTTTTATTATTGAGATATTTAAGTTAGAAGTGTAATTTTTAGTAATATACCTTGTTTTTTCCTAATATATTCGCTTTTTTCCTAATTAATTTTGCTATAAACTACTTAAACCGTATATTAAAAGAACGAGGCTATTTATAGCTATTTATTGCTTATTTCTAGGTTAATTCTCGAGCTTTTATTATAAAGATATTTAAGTTAAAAGTGTAATTTTAATAAATCTTAAAATTTTTTAGAAAAGGGGGTATTTTTAAAAGTTCTTTTAAAATATATTAGCTGCGGAGCTAAGAAACCTTAAAAATACCCCCCTTAAATATATAATTATTAATCTTACTTTAATAAATTTAAGCTATATATAAGAAGAAAGAGCGGAATTATAGCTATCTACTTATATTTTCCTTAAAATTTTTAAACCTTTTAATTTTAAGAAATATCTAAATATAGTCTAAAATAATAAGGTGTATACAATTTTATATATATCAGTTATATTGCGTTACTAGCGTGGTTTTAAAACGATTAATTATATATAAGAGTATGCGCTAGCTAGGGCTATATTATTAGGTATAGCTATAGTTTTAAGGAGAAGATAAGATAGATTCTTCTAATTCTTATAAAGAAAGTAAGAAGAAAGAACTATTATAATATAATAGGTTACTCTACTATATTATGGTGGGGAAATCTCTATAGCTTTTTTAAGTATATTTAGCTATTATATCCTGGTAGAAATAGGGTAAGGTTTTAATAATATCCCTCTTTAAAAAGAAATATTTTTCCTTTAGGAAATTTTAAAGAAAAATTTTATTTAGTATAGATAGTTAAATACCTAATGCAATATAATTGCTATATATTAATATATAGTAAAGTAATAATAAGATAAATAAATAAGAAATATTAAATATTAAAAAATATTAACCTTAAAAGTACCTAATAAGCGTTATTTTATAATACTATAAACTAATTTAATCGGTTATAAGGGCAAAGTTATTTAATCTATAAGGATTATATAGGATAAAAGCTATATATCTTATAGCAGCTTATAGGCTAAAAGATAATAGTATTATAAGTAATAGTAACTATTAATTTATAATAGAGAGTTTATACTAATAATACTAATAATAGTAACTATTAACTTATAATATAAAGTTTATATAATAAATATTTAAAATAATAACTATTAACTTATAATAGGGAGATTATAGTAAAAATAAATATTATAATAGTTATTATTTATAGTAAAAAGTATAATAAAAGTTTTATATTATTTAGAAAGTAATGGAGCTTTTATAGTAATTATACTTAATTTTCTTTTTAAAACGATTTTTCTTTATAAAATCAGGCTGGAATATATTATCCTCCTTATTGCTATTAGCCTTATTACTAGCTTATTTCTCTTTATTATTATTATTATTAAATAGTAATAAGTATTTTAAATTATTAATAAAATTATATTTAAAGTTATTAGTTAACTTATAATAGAGAAATAATTAAGATAATTCCGTTTTATTATTAATAAATAATACTTATACCTTATTAATAATACCTTATATAGATTTAATAATAAGCTTTTTCTCTATAATATAAGCTTTAATGTTTATTACTATTAGGTGGCAAATTAACTATTATTTAATAATTAAGTATATAGTTACTAGGTATAAGGTAGCGATATTTTTAATTTAGGTATTAAAATAGTTTTTTATATAGTTATACTATTTTATAATAATAACTATATTAATTATAAAAAGGGTATAAATATATAGTTAATATTAGTTATAGATGCCTAAAATATTTATAATAAAGTTCTAGTTAATTTAAGTAAATTTTTACTACTTATTTTTACTAAAATAGATTTTAAAGATATTAAAAATAATAGAAATAAAGTTACTTAAAATAAATTAAGTTAAGGAAAAGTTACTTAAATAATTAAATAAATATTTAGTAATAATAGCTAAATTTTAAATATTATAGAGAACTTTTATCTTATAAAGGGTAAAGGTCTTTTTAATTTTATAAAGTATTATAATAAGCTACTCCGCCTTATTTTAATTACCTTTAAGCTTATAGATATAAATATTTAATAATTTAATAATTTTCTTATATTTAATTAAGTCTTCTATTAAATAAATATAATTTACCTTTATAAGATTTTAATAATATTTAAAAAAAGCGGTATATACCTTAAAAAAATTAATAGTTATTAGCTTTATATTAATAATAAAGATAAAAGCTTTAGCTATTAATTTTATTTTAATTTAAAGGCTTTAAAGATAAGAAAGATAATTTTAAGCTATTAAGGGATAATCGGTTATTCCCGATTTAAAGGTATTTTTTTATTATAAAAGGGATTAACCGATATACTTCGCTAGATATTAAAGGTAATCTTAAGTAGTAAGTAATATATTATAATTAATACCTTATATCTTAATCTAGCTAATAACTATATTATCTATTTAAACCTTAAGATTATTAGCTAGCTTTTTTCTTTCTAATATAAATTATTCCGTATTATTATAGAAATAACTTTTATTACTAGAAGTAGTTAAGTTATTATTAAAAGAATATAAGCTATTTTAAATATATATTATAATTTAATATATAATTTGCTTATTAATATTAAGGCTAAAATATAAGGATTACTTAGCTATAAAAAAAATAAATACCCTTATAACGGTTATAAGGAATAAAAAAAAGGGTATTATTTAAATTAAAATAGTTTTTATTATTACTTTTATATTATCGGGATATAGCTAGCTAGGCTATTTTATATTTATAGCGGGCTTATATAATATAAGCACCGGCATTAAACTTATATCTACTTATAATATAAAATAAGATTAGGCTAATATTTAAAGAATTAATATCTTTAAATCTAAGCTAGTTATTTATAATATTATTTTAATTTTATAATTTCTTAATATTAAATTTTATATTTTTTTATTATATTATTAAATAAAGCTAAAATCTAATTAGATATTAATACTATTTCCGATAAATTTATAATAGCTAAAGATAAATAGCTAAAAGATATTTAACCTTTTTTTTATTAATAGCTATAAAGTTATAGCCTTTAGATATCTTTAGTTTAAGAATCTAAATAGTAAACTTTTAGGTTTACTTTTTAAGATTAAAGATTTCTTTCTATATAATATAGCTTAGCTAATTATCTAGGGTATTATAATAGGTTTTTTAAAATAACTTAGTTTTAGGTTTAACCGAATTAATATAGTAAATAAGGTTTATAAGGCTATTATAAAGTAAGATAGCATTTCGAATATTATAATATTAGGGTAAGATATTAATATAAATAGCTTAATAAATATTATTATAATATTAATATATTTTTAATTATTAATAGTAGTTAGGGTATAATACTTTAACTTAATTTATTATAATAAATAAAGTAAAAGAATAAAGATTAATATAATATATATTTAAAAGATAAAAATATTTATTTATAGTAATATATTTAAAGGAAATAAATAAACCTTTAACATATAATAATAATTTAATATATACTAAATAGCTAAATAGTAATAAATGATTAATATACGATATATGCTAAAATATAAAAAAAGTTAATAAAAAAGATCTTAAAAAGTATTTTCTAAAGTTAAAAAAGTAATTAATATAAGATAAGATAAAGTATAAAGAGAGTAATATATAGTGGTTATAATATAAGAGTAAAGAAAGTATATAGTAGTTATTTATTTACTTAGCTATTAATAAATAGTAATTATATAGGTTAAAGCTTAAAGCTTTTAAGCTTATTAACTTATTAGCCTAGCCGATTTACGCCTTAAGTTAGCTAATTCCCCTATATTAGGTTTTTAAGCTATTATTATTTAATAGTTTTTTTTTTAGCCTTTTTAATTAGCGTTAAGGTTAGGCTTAAATCTTATTAGGTTTAAGTAATATAGGTTTAGGTTAATAATAATCTTATACCTTTTTATATAAACTTTTTATTAAATCCTTTTATTTATAAACTATTTAGCTTATTTAAATTCCGTCTTTTAAAGCTAGAAATATAGTAAATAAGGGGAAGGAAGCTATAATTAGTTAGGCTATAACTCCCCCTTCCTTTATAAACCTTAGTTTACTTTATACTTAAGCTTCCGTAAATAACTTTATATAATAAGAAACATTTACTACGCCATTAAATACCTCCTAAAAGGTCCTATAGGCGCCTAATAGGGAAAAACCCGCAATACGGGAAAAAAACCTTATTAGCTAGGGGGATATAATAACTAATAGTAATAGGTATACAATTGTAGGGAATTAGTTAGGAATAAATAGTCTCACCCTTCGGCGCTAAAGGGGCGTACCGAAAAAAGGGCAGGTTTAATGGCACTAACGGGATTCGAACCTATACCCTTCGCGTTACTAATATAGAAAGATACCCTAACGCTTAACTAATGCACTATAGTGCTATCCTTTTATTTATTAAATTTATAAATAAGCTTATCTATATTAAATATATTCTTTAATATTTATATATTATAGTAATATAGGTAATTCTTTTATTTTATTAAGTATTATATTTCTATTTTTCTATTATAATATATTATTCTTTTATTTAATATTTATTTTAACTTATAATAGTAATAATTCTTAAGATATCTTTATTCTTTATTATTCTCTTTCTTTACTTTTATTAGGGCTGCTAGTAAAGCTTTTTATTTATATAAGTTATTTTTTAGTATATATATTAGGAAAAGCTAAACTATTAATATAATTAGATATCTATTTATATTTAAAGGAAATTTAAGCTTATATACTAAATTGCTTATCTTCTTTTAAACCTTAAAAGGCCCTATATATTATTAGAAATACTTTCTTAATAGATTTTCTAATAGGTAGTAGCTATTACCTATCTAAATTTATATCTAGTCTTTTAGGGAGAAGGTAATAGATTTATATTATTAGTTATATCTTTACTTTATTTATATTTAGGCTATTATAATATTAAAATTAGCTTTCTTCTAAAAAATATTCCGAAAAATTGCCTTATATTAGCTTTTAGCCTATAATATAGTAGTTATATTTATATTATATAGTATTTTATTAAAAGAGCACTTTATAATAATATTATATATATTATTAAAGTTAAATTAAAGTATTAATATAACTTTTATTTATAGCTTAATAGGATTTTTCTATATAAATATTTATAAGATAAGTTTTATTATTATATTCTTATATTTTAAAAAACTATTTATTTATAGATAATAAGCTATTAAAAAGAGAAGCCTTATATCTAATTATTTTTAAATTAATTTCTAAAGGTTTAATATAAATTTAAAGTCTTTATTTAAAATTATTTATACTAGGATACTTTAATTAATAAAATAAAGCTAGGTAAGTAATACCTTTACCTAATCTTATATAATATATAAAGTATATTCTAAAATAAGGAGAGATACCTTAATATATTTATTTATTACTATAAATATAATATCGAAAAAGAGGATATTATTTATTTATTAGGATATTTCTCTTAATAATACCTTTAATAGGGCGGTAATAAAATTAAAGGTATATATATAAAATAAGATATTTAAAGTAATAATTAATTTAAATTCTTCTAATAATACTTAGTTATTATACTAATTTAGTTTATATATTAGGTAATAGTTAATATATTTTTTAATTTTTTTATAAAGATTTATAATTATAAATTATAATATTACTTTATACTATATTTATTAAATACTAAAGTAATATTACCTATTATACGCTTAGGCTATAATATCTTTATTTATTAGTTTTAGCATTATTAGCTTTTAATAGCTATTAATATTCTTAAGATATAATAGGCTATTTATTAATATAAAAGGAAAATAGACTTATAATGATAAATCGGTAGTAAATTATTTAATAATTCTATTTTATTTAAGAATCTTATAATAAGCCTCTTATATTTAGTCTATATAAATATAATCGATATAAGTTTTTAAGATTATATAAAAGGTATTCTCCTTTTATAATTCTTTAAATATTTCTAATCCTTTTAAGTTATACTAATAGGTTAGAATTCTTAATATAGCGTTAGCTATAATGTTTATATAGCTAGAAATATAATATATATCTAGTTAAAATTAGCTTAAAAACTTAAATATAAGTATAAGCTTTATATTTATTTTTATTTTATTTACTATATTAAGGCTTATTTATTTAATAATACCTATTATAGCTATATAGTTAATAAGAATTTAAATTAGTTTTATTAGATTAAAGTAAAAAATAATCCTTATCTTTTTAATAAGCTAAATTAGATAAGCTACTTTTAATTTTATTAGCTAATATTTAGCCTTTATTAAGATAAAAGTTTTATTAAAATATATTAAAGGTTATATTATAGTATATAGAATTATTTAATTGGGATTTTATTAAAAAGAGTTATCGAGTTAAAATAGAAGTTTAAAAAATCTAATAATTTTTAAAGCGTTTATTTAAAAAAAGAGTTTCTTATTAGAATTATAATAAAATAAGGTATTTAGTTAAATAAGGGTAAGATAAATGTTTTTAAATACTATTAATTTCTTTAGTATTAATTTAAAAAAAGTATATTTAATATATTATCTTTATTTACTTTTTAATAAAAGCTTTCCGTTATTTCTTATAAATGCTAATATCTTTATTTTTTAACGTTATAATAGGTTAATATATTTATTATAATAGGAAATTAAGTATTTAAGAAAGCCTATTATATTAATAAACTTTTCTAATATATTAAGGGTATTTAGAAACTTTATATTCTTAAGTGCTTAAATCTTTAATTTTGCTATATAAATAGCTAATTTATTTACTTAAAAGCTTAAAAGCTTAATAGACGGATATTCTATAAAGGATTTAAAACCGGAGATTATAATATTTTTCTATTAGAATAATAACTATATTATATTAAGGTTTTTAATATATTACTCTATTATATTAAAGTATATAATAATGTTATTAATAAAGGTAAAGGCAATATAATAATAGTTTTATAAAAGTTTATTTATAAAATATTAGATATATTAAAAAGAATTTTAATAGCTTATAATAGCTATATTAAGATATTCCTATTTTTATATATTAACTATAATAAAATAATTACAATATAATAAGTAAATTAAGAATTAATAAAAGAAAGAGTATATATTTATTATTATAAGGTAGCCTTTATTATAAATATATCAAATAATATTTAATTATAAGGGTAATAAATATATATCGGGAACTATTACTTTATTTAAAGCTTATAAATTTAGAATTATATATCCTTTTTTCTTACTATCTACTATTCTTTAAATAATAAATATTAATAAGCTAAATAGCGATTATATCTTAATCTATTTAGCTTACCCTTTATAGTAAAATTTATTTAAAACCTTATTTATAATAGCTTAGTTTTTAGTTTTAATAGGATATAGTTATTAAGCTATCTTTTAGTTTTGCTAGCCTTTAATTAATAAAACTTTTATCTATTTCTTTTTAAGTATATAGATAAAACCTAAGTTTATTTATAGCGCAATATATTTCTTTATTAATTATTAAATTTATTAAATAAAAAAAGGTAAATAATTATAAACTATAACTTTATATAGTATTTTAACCTTTAATATATTTAGCGGCTTACTAATGCTAAGTTTAAGTTTAAGTAGAAGATAATTATTTAAAGAAATTAAATCCTTTTAAATATTTTATATTATTATATTTTAGGTATTTATAAATTATTTCTTTTTAGTTAATTTAATTTATAAAGCCTATAAGGAAGTTATTTTAAGGAAAAGAAAATAATTAAGGTTTTTTATAAGATTATTTATTAAGAATTTCTAGATAAAAGTAAATATATTAGATAAATTTTTAGGATAAATATTCTTATATATTTATAAAAAGAAACTTTATTTTATTTTTACTTATTTATCGCTTTTATACGGTATAAGTATTTTTAGCTAAAGTTTTTTTCGGTATTATATTAGCTTAAAACTTATATTAATTGCTAATATATAATAGGTAGATAGCTTTAGGAGGTTATATATATATCTTTTTCGCTCCGGCTTAAATAAAAGGGTAGCCGTTTTAAGTATATTACTGTAATAATAAATAATAGATTATAGAAGTATAATAGTATAATAATATTTAAGGCTAATTTAATGCTATAATTAATTATAGGATCTTTAGAAAAGATTTTTATTAGGATTATTATATTTTAGAAAAATAATAGTTTTATTACCTTTTATAAATTTAAGATATTTATTTTATAGGGTATTATAGTTTTTTATTTAATAAGTATATTAATATTAAGCTTATTAAGTATTTAAATATTAATATAAAGCTTAAGAAGATATAGCTTTTTATTTATTATTTTATAAAGATAGATAGAAAAGATTACCTATTTTTTTATAATAGTAGTTTTAACTTTTTAGAAATAATTTTTATTATATTAGTTTATATTTATATTTAGGAAATAATTTAGAAATATTAATAAGATAGCTAAATAACTAGCCTTTATATTAAAATATATAAGTAATAGTAATATTTTAGGAATAGGATATATAGAAATATATATATATATATATATATTTAGGATATTTAGATTAAAATTAATAGCTAAAGGTATATTATCTAATAAGAAATTATCTTAGCTTTATAAAGGCTCGGATATTTTAGGATAATAATGCTATTATAATTATCTATTAGTTTTAAATATTTTATTATAGCTAATATATCTTAATATTAATAAATAGCTATCTTAATACTATATATCGGTAAAGGAAAGGCTATTCTTTTAAAAAAGGGTAATATTAAAGAAGAAATATTATTTATTTTAGCTTAAGCTATTTATAAATAATAGTAAGGGAAAGTATTTAAATATAGTTTTAATAAATATATTTATTTTCTTATTTAATATTTAATATAATAACTTAAGAGCAAATATAGCTTAATTACTTATATTTATAGTTTTTTCTTTTATTAGAATATATTCTTTATCGGAAAGAAATTAAAGGTATTTATTATTTTTTTTATAAGCGTTATTTTTAATATAGAAGAAATAAGCTTTTTTCTTTAGGATATTATAATTTATATTTTAAGGAATATAATACTATTATTTTCTTATACCTTAATAGAATAGAAAATATTTAAAAGATAATAATTTAAAGTTTTTAAGCTTTAGCTATAAAATATTTTAAAATTAATTAATTTAGGATTATTGCCTTAATAGTACCGGTAGATTATATTAGTTAGCTATATATTTCGCTTATTAATATTAGCGCTATTTCTTTAGCTATTTTCGGAATTTTACCTTTAAAATATATAGTTAGCTATATTATAGTAATTCCGGATAAGAACGGTTTAATATATTTTAGATTATTTATAAGAAATTTAATTATAAAGTAGCTAAGGATTAATAAGATTATAATAGTTAGCTTTTTTTTAAACGTTATTTATAAGATAGTAGCGGTTATAACTTATTAGGTATCTATAGTCTTATAGGTATAGATATTTAATATTATTAACTTCGGTTTATTTTTTAAGATTATAGTAAAAGATTATTAATAGCTAGTTTTTATTATCTAGATATAATAAGTTAAAGTTTTTCTTTAAACTTTTTAAGTAGAATTTTAAGGCTAGGATAGTTAAACTTATAAGCTATAATAGCTAGCTTAATACGGTTATATATTAAGGTAAAGATTTAATTTTTATAAAAGCCGGTATTATAAGTATATCTTTATATATTCCGGCAGAACTAATTTATATTTAAGCGGTTTAGTAATTATTTAGTATTAAAATGCTATTTATTAAGCTATTTTAATATAACTTCTTACGGTATATAAAAGGCCTTAATAAGAATTTTAATTTATTTTTTCTATTTTATAGTAAAAGCTTTTAGTTTATTTTAGTAATTTAATAATAGATTTAAGCTTTAAAAGTTTTAGGCTGGATTATATAAAAGGAGATATATATATTTAATTAGTAAGTCCCTTCGATTATTATTATTCTTTATTTATAAAGAGTAAATATATAGAAAAAGGAATATATTTCTTTATATTTAAATACTATTTTTATTAATTTAGCCTTTTATTAAATAGAGTTATTATTTAGCTAAAGGCTTAAAATAGCTTATTTCCTTAATATTAAACTTATTTTTAATTATAATGCCTATTAGCGTATATAGCTTTTAGGGGGATAAGATAATATTTAGTTTTTATAGATTTTAATCTTTATTTTTTAATAGAAAGTTATTATATTTATAGTATAGGCTTAAATATAGAAGTTTATTATTATTATAGTTTAGGCTATTATTATCTAGCGGTTTAGGGTTTAAAGCTTAATTATTTAGCTTAAGGGGGTATTTTAATTAAAATTTTATTTAAGCTTCCCGAGCTTACTATATATCTTTAGTTTTTTATTTATTATATCTTAATAAGGGGTATAAGGGTCTCTTTTTATAATTTAGGGAATTAGTATATTTTAAATAGAAAACCGGATTTATAAAGTTTTTTTCCTTTAAGGCTTTTTTTTTAGCCTTTTTTATATTATTATTATCTTTTAGCAGTTCCGGCGGTTTTAATAGGTTAGCTATTTTAAGTTTAATAGCTATTTTAGAAAAAGAGGGGCTTATAATATATAATGGTTTAAGATTTATTATTATAATATCTTTTTCGGTAAAAGGTATATAGAAGGCTATAGTAAAAGGTATTAATAATTTATAATAGGATTATTTTTAATAAGTATTAACTTAAAACTAATAGTTTAAAGTATTTTTAAAGTAATCCGGAGATTAATATTATAATAATAAAATATAAGCTATTTTTTATAATTTTTTAATAATTTTAGTTATAGCTGAATCGGCGGTATAATAATTAAAAATAATATCGCTTATAAAGTATAATATTTATTAATTATAGGCTTTTACTATTACCTTTAACCGGATATTTTATTATGCCTTTAATAACTCTTTTATATATATTTATAGTATTATAATATAGTATATTATTTGGAAAAGCAATATTTTATCTTAATAAATATATAATTAAAAGGTATTTAAGTAGTTTTAAAAAGCCTTTTAAATCTGGAATAACTACAATAATTTATATAGTAATAATAGCTTATTAAAGGTCTTTAAAGTTATTATATATTAGTAGTAAGGAAGCCGTTTTAATTGCTTATTACTCCGGTTAAAAAGCTTATTTCTTAGTTAAGAGAAGTATTTCCCGGTTAAAAGAAATATTTTCTATTTAAAGGAAAAATCTTTTATTAGAAGTTATCTATATAAGGTATAGGAAGTTATAGCTATTATTTATTAGGTATAGCTATAGTTTTAAAAAGAAGATAAGATAAATTCTTTTAATTTTTATAAAGAAAATAAGGAAAAAGAATTATTATAATATAATGGGTTACTCTATTATATTATGGT
The DNA here is from genome assembly GCA_023242295.1 of Diaporthe ilicicola. Lineage (NCBI taxonomy): Eukaryota > Fungi > Ascomycota > Sordariomycetes > Diaporthales > Diaporthaceae > Diaporthe > Diaporthe ilicicola. Next base: position 91,246 of record JALPVH010000183.1, on the reverse strand, counting down.
AGGGAAATTTCTATAGCTTCTCTAAGTATATCTAGCTATTATATCCTGGTGGGGATAGGGTAAGATCCTAATATATATTCTAGCAGAGCCAATAGCGGCTTATTATACCAAGGTCACTAGATCTGTAGGGATTAATACGCCTAATTAATAGGCGTCTTGGCTGATGAACCAAGGTTACCTAGGTACCCTCTCAGGGCGGTTGCCCTGTCCTGGATGTTACTATGTACGATACCACCTCACATTTGATTCCGCGAATGGGTGATGAATGTTGTGCCGGCGCTTAGGAGGATTGACCACATCTGATTATTGGTGTGCCAGCCTCTTAATATAGAGGGCAAGGAATTAAGTGCTGAGTGAAGGAGGGAAACTGGTTGGTGGCATTTGTATACATGTGCTAAAGCTTGTTGGAAAGCGGCTTAGGAGAAGGCTGGTCACAATGCGAGAAACGTCCACGGGTGCTTTCGTCAACTGGTACTTAAGTATCAGGCTGCATATATGGGCCCCGAAACTACAACCAACAATACTAATAACAGGAATCGATCTCTTCTCACCGGTGTGTAATATTTGGAGGAATTGTCTCTGTTCTCCGTAAAGAAAATTAATGTAGCAAGATTGTCACACAAATGGCATTCGGACACGGTCTTATGTCCTCGTCAAAAGTGGTACTTGAGCCCAAGGTGGAGTTGTGCTCGATCAGAGATTTCCACAAAAAGGGGGATCTCAATTGGGACTTGACTTATTACCTATCTAGGTGTAGAGCATAACGTCCAAGAGAATGTTTCTCTAACCTAATTAAAACTTGGAACTTCATAGCTACAGCACTCACGGTACTGGGGGGACCCCAACTCAAACACGGAAGCCTGTAATTTTCGACTCTGATACACTGTACGTCACTCTGCAGGACTGGAAACGAGGGTATTGAATTGCCGGACAGAAGTTGGGCATTAAAGTCAGAGCGGATTATTATCGTCGTTAATTCAGTGACGCTCTCGTTAATATCGAGGATAATTTCAACTATAAAATAAGAAAACGGAGATTTATACAGAAAAAATCGGAGGGTATATAGATATATATAGCCCCCAGTATAAAAATAACGCCCACTACCTAATTTAGTATAGACACCATTATATTAACTTTACGGCTATTATACCCAAATATCCTCTTCGCTATAATTTTACCGTACTATCGCTATACTCGCTAGAGAACTTAATTGCTTAAATCTATAGTGTTTAGTAGTTTACTAGCCTATATAAACTATAATCTCGTCTAGTATCTCCTTCTTCTCCTCGTCGTCGCCGATAATATCCTTTATAGCTAAATCTACCTGAGATAGGAATTAAGGTTAAATTAATTAATTCCGATTAGTAATTAATTAATTTAAGGTGGTATTTATAGGGGGGTGATTAAATGAAGTTTGGTGGTATGGAGGCTGCGTACGGCAATGTTATATATAGCGGGGGGTATCTGTATACCCTCCTATTTTTTCTGTACGAATCTCCGTTTTCTAAAATAAAGTGTATCTGGTGCATGAGAAGTACCTGAGCTGTGTCTACATATGTGTGTAAGCGTTGCAAAAGTTTCAAAGACGAGGGACTAGTTAAAATTGAATCTACTACAGAGGCCAATGGAACGAGGCGTTGGATTAGGATGTCATCGGTAAAGAAATTTCCGCGGTCCATGCACCTTTTTGCTATACCTGAGTACTAATTCTGGTTTGGGCGGCTGACTATTTGCAACAATTTCGAAGAGACCCCGGTCCAGTCGGTCTCCTCGCCTTGGAACTCCTCGTCAAGCACGACACATGAAGCTCCTACTTCTCCATACGAGAGACATGTCCAGGGTTAGGCCGATGTTGCCGTCGACTCACCGTTTGCAAAATGTACATGAGTCTTGATTCTCAGCCTGTGGGCAGTTTCCCAGACTCGATTCATTCCCACGTTTAGATCCTACAGAACTCACAGGAGGACGGACTGGAGACATACGGTAACGCAGAAAATACTTAGTTGTTGAGTGTGGGTATGGGTAAATGAAAGTAGACTCTAAGATAGAAGTGACGAGGGACTTAAGGTCAGTATCGATCGATATAATGATCGAACCAAGTCGAATTCGGGTGTTAAGATGTAATTTACCACCGGCAGAACAGGCTTAATTTAAAAACCCATTACCCGTAAAGTAGACACGAAATGTCATTACACGAGCTCCCTTACAGCCCGAGGTTTACAGTTACAACAGATCATGGTGAAAAGCGATACAGCCATTCCATCCAGATAACTTTGCGGGCCCACTGAAGCGTTCTTTCACAGCACGCTGTTTCACCAAATGAAACCATGCTGATGCCTGCTGGGCCAACAGGTCAAGAACAATCTCAAACTAAATTTTGCAAAAAGAACTCGGTCGTGCAAGCTTGCTCAAATGTGGCCTACCACGTTGGAACCTGAAGGTCTGGCCATAATGAGGTCAAAAGGGGTCGCACGGGGAGAACTGCAAAAGGTGCGACGTAAATGTCTACTTTCGAACGAGTTTTACTACTGCCAAGTTGCTTTTGAGTCATTACTCCTTCACCTTGTCCCGTCGTCTCTTATGTAGACACTACTCTCGTTCCGGATGTCATGGGGGGAAAAAAAGTCAAAATAAACTTTCCCGCATGTGCAACGTGCGTGAGATTGGCCTCACAGTACGACCACAACACGTACAGACTCACATAAGGCTCGACGCCCTACTTGTACATCCAGACCCCTCGGCATGAGCCGCACGCATGCAACACGGCAGGTCACAGACACACACTGGTCAACAGTAGGACAAGGTTTTGAGTTCATACCTCTGTCAATCCTCGGCTGGGCGAACCTAGAATCATGCTTTTCCTGCCGAATTAAGCATACCATTTAGGTTCACAATGTTTCCAGCAAGGGCACAATGGGAAACCCTTTTCTGAAGGTTTCTTTGACTCTCTTCTGAACCTAGAAATCAATATAGTAATAAGTCGAAAGTGCAATCACAAAGGTCCATTCTAGCACATCTCTTAAGCAGCCGCGTCGGCATCGCGAATGAAAAACGGCGACTGGAGAACTTGACACGGGCACGAGCGTACTTACTCCGAACATCCGCAACAGCTCGGAGTACGGAAGCTCACAATTGCTAGACGGCACGGACAAACATGATTAAGATGGTTTAATATAGAACGGAAGCACCAAGTCAAAGACCCCCATTCAGCACCAGACGTGGCAAAGACAACGAGATGCGGAAAAGTCCACCGTCAAGAGTCGGGACGAATCCCAGACCACTGGCCGTTTCAGCCCATCATTTCCCCCGCCCGTAAAGTTTCCGCCACAACAACGATCCCCAGTCGCGGACTTATCGGCGCGAACTTTTGGGAGCCTACCGCACTGTGAGCACGTCAGCTCAATCCGAGACAAGTCCACTCAATGAAGTTGTCATGTACGTGTGAACTCACGCCAACTCAGGTAGATGACGCCAGTACTGTTCTCAGAGTACGTTACACTTGGTCACAAGTTTGAGACGTAAATCTCTCAATATTTGTGAGGTCTGCACAAGTCATAATACTGTTTCTTTTTCTATTGACGGGCCTCGGGCTGATCCGCGCAGCTCCCTCTGGTCCCAATGCTGTCGAGCCTCCTCTTTGTGTCTATCATCCTGTAACTGTATGGCCAGTTATGTACAAAAGGATGAAATGGTATGATATGATTGCAGTGAAAAACTAGGAAATAATGATCTTGACTCTCGATATGAACAATCCCACTATGATGCGCCTGGCTTCCCACGACAGGTGGCACCCTCTCCCGCCTCCCATTTACTGGTGCGGGGCCAGACCGAGGGAGTTGTTACCGCCGTTGAAGGCAACAAACTGAGACTTGAAGAAAATGTCACCGTAGATGCCGAGGTTGCTCTGCGAGGCTTGGACACCACCGAAGCAAGCTGTTGAGGCTTTGTTAGCTTTCGATTTAAAAATGATCTTGGATGAAAGTGGTTACTTACTGTTACCTTGAACCTGCGCAAAGTTGATATCGGCGCCCTTGACACGAGCCATGTACGTGTCTCCAACTTGCAGCATCAGGTCTGGAAGCTGGGCGTTGCAAGGAACAGTGACACCTCCAACTTGAGCATCGTTGACAGCACCCTGGACCTGGGAGTAGTATCCGCTCACGACGTTGGGGTTGGTAATGATCAGGGTCGTGCCGGTGTCAGCGATGGCCTGGAAGCCAGCCTGACCCATAGCGGGCGCGCCGGTACCAACCGCAAACATCTGAGATGAGAACTGCCAGAAGCCCTGGGTGGTGTTGACTGGGACCCAGGCCATGGTGCCGTTGAACTTTGAAGCGTCGATCCGGCCAAACTCGTAGGCACCCGGGGAGGCCTTGCGAAGGTCGGCAGTGAAAACGGGCTCAGCCAGCGATGGCATGGCGTTGTCAAAGAATGTCTTCTGCTGCTGGGGCTTGACGGTGTTGAGCTTGCTGAACGCCAAGCCGACGAGGCCGTTGTTGTTGGTATCCTGGGTGAAAGATTGAGAGACAGCGGTGGCCATCTCGATAGCCTGGTTAGTGACCGTGGCACCACCGATGTTGACAGTATCAGTTCCAACGTTGCCAGCGGCTCCAGAGCCATCACCGTAGCTGATCGAGAACGACGAGCCCTGAATCATCTTGAGAGTCTTAGACTTTGTTGGGTCGTAGAGAGTGTGACCGGCGGTAGAATTGCCAGGGAGCTGGGTGTTGAAGACCCACAGGTCGGATGAGCCAGAGTCGAAGTCGAGGTTCAGTGTTTGTCCACCGATGTTGACTGGGGAGAGATACTCGACATCGCCTTGCTCAGGAGTGTTAGTCACAAGACCGACACCGGCAGTTGCATTTGCAGCGTTGGAAGTGGCATTGGCGGCCTTGGCCATCGGTGCAAGCTTCGCTGGTGCTGGGCCGCTTTGAGCCACTGCGCTGTTGGTGAGCTTGTCCTCAGTAGCGGTAGTCGTTGACCCTTGGTTGCGGATGGAGTCCATCAGCGCTGGTGGAATGTTCATGCGGTACTTCCTCAGCGACTTCAGCAGTTGTCGGGGTCCATTGTGTCCCTTGAAGTTGGGGTTTGCCACACGCTCGACCTTGAAAACTCCTCGCTTTTGAACCTGCGGTGACGGCGCGGCCGCAACCAGGGCCGCGAGGAGCCCTAGGAAGAGAAAAGCTCTGATGAATGACTGCATCTTGTCGTCTCCAGAGACCGGAAAAGAGGAAGGAATAGGATTAAAAAAAAGCCACACCAGGTGGATAGGTAGAAATAAACGCAGGGGAGGAGGGAATGAGATAGCTCAGACCCAATGTTTCCTACTCCTGCTCGATACCTCGAACAAAGAATGTGTAACGGACTGAGCAAAGGAGGTGTGTGGGAAGGAGAACACGGAAGAAAGAAGAGGGAAAACCAGAGAATATAAACCAGACCAGCTCTGCTGACGAAGAAGAGAAAATGGTATGGTAGTCTCGAGAAGGACGAACCTTAAGAAGAGTTGAAAGGACTGGAGCTCAGACCTGCGCCATGGTCAAGGGTGATTTCCATCCGGGCTGGCGAGCACGGGAAACGGCAGCGTGAGCATGTCAGGAACAGGCAACCTAGAAACAGGAGGTTACGTACCCGCTGGGCCTCCTTGCCACAGAGAGCAAGCACTCACAAGCATCATTGGCGAAGGCTCAGCCCGTGTGCCAAACGCGCACAGTTGCACCCCGAGGCTCATCCAAGACGGCGTCTGTGGCATGCCGGTGGAGAAGCAGTGTGGCAGATCCCAGGAGCCCCAAGGGGCACCCATGTGTGTGGGGCATGGTGGTGCGGCGATCCAGGAGCCGCATCGACAGGGGTCGAAAGGAGCCTCATGCATTGTTCTGCAACCTTGGGGTCCTGTAAGTCAACGTCCTTCTGCGGCTTTCCCCAATTGGGCCACCAGTGGCTTGTCGGAGAAGGGGGCTGTAGCTTGTACCGTGCCTGTGCCTTTGACACACACGATACAGCGGCCTAGGGGCCGGCGGGACTGTCGGTAGGCTTGCACTAGAACCCACGGCTTTCCTGCCTACCTCCTGTGTCATGTCAAATGATGTCGGGGCTAACTACAGCTCATGGAAAGCAGGCATGCCCGCAGATTCCCTTACATTGGACGGAATAATTTGTGCAGGCAGTGTTGACGCAGGCCTGCTAAGGGGGAGGGTCTGTCGAACAGGCCTCTGCGCGGGTACCTGATGACATAGTGCGGACATGCTCGGAGCGGATTGGGTCTGGAAATTTGACGACCCGACATTTGATCGGCCGGCTTGGAAACCACCCAATATCGCCAGTGATGCGCTTGGGCTTGCTTACGAGAACAAGACTTTATAGTGCCGGCATGGGGGGATCCCGTTTTGCGTACCGAGTTCCAGCGTTGGAAGATTTGTCGACATCAGAAAATCTTCAGTTGACTGCGGCTAACAAGGATGTCAGCACTGGACAAGCTTTCATGCTGCGTATTGGCGGTTGGACGAAGCCGGCCTCGGGAGCCAGGTAACCGGGCCCCAAAGAGGTTGGAACACAACACACCAAGGACATGTGTGTTTCTTCGAGCCTGGGTCTGGATGGGACGAGCACGGCAGTGACGGGGGAATGGCGAGATTGACAAATTGTTGTACGACTCCTTGAGTGTCAGAAAGTCGGGAGACTGGATGAAGATGAGGCTGATGCTGCCCATCGCCATCACCAACCTGCCACTTTTGGCTGCACAGCCCGCCGGGAGTCTGTCTTCCTTTCCGTGGAGAGGGCATTAGTTTCGTTTGCCATGTTTCCTCGGATAGTTCGTTGGCCAATTCTGCGTTGGCCTGCCTTGGCTCTTGGCGCCTGGCGGAATAGCGGCACAGGTACTCGTTCGGTGGCCGTTTCAGAGGCGCAGTAGCATTGTTCCCTGGTTGGGATGTGGCCGATCAGCCTAGGGCGGCGAGGCTTGTCTGCTCGTGCCGCGGGGCATGCATTATGATCACCAGTGATCTGCTAAAAGATCCTCCCGGGCTCTAGGCAATGGTAAGTTGCACCCGGACGCCACACGCCGCGAGCCAGTCGCGATGGCTATATGGCTCATTCAGATGAAGCAGAAACGGAGGAATGTTCCGAGAGCTGTCGTGGCCCTTTCTCAAGACCCGAACACGGTGTCGCACTTGGCTTCGCATCGGCTGTGAACTGGCAATATCTAGAAGAGTGCCTTCAGAGTTGAAAATACTGCCCATCCCAAGAGGCATGCGGTGTGCGTGCAGCGTCGGCTCTGCGTCGTTGACGAACAGGCAGCACACACCCAGAACGAGGACAGTGAGCTGCACGCGTTGGAGGATCTGGGTAGTAGGCTGCCCCGTCATCCTGGTCGTATGCCTCGGGGCGATGCGCGTCAGCGTCGATCTGATTGCAGATGGATGCTCGAGCTCGAGCTCGAAACGCGGACTGGGATTGAGGGCTGGATTGGAAATCGGTGCGAGCGAGAAGCAGCTCTGTTGCGGTTGGGTGGTTTGTCGTGGTGGATGATGGTTTGGGGTGGTTTCAGGATCTTCGGACGTTGAGGGGTTGTTTCGTCGCCGCCCCACTCAGAACCCAAGCATCGACAAAGGCCCCAGGGTTGTCGAACATGGTAGTCTGCCTAGTGTACAGGATTCATACGAAGCAGTCGCACCTTTTACGAGGAGATAGGAAAACAGAGGCGGCAGAGGTACATTCGGCCCAACACTGAGAGCGATTTCTGCTGGTGATTTGAATAGAAGTGGAGTGCAGAGAGAGAAAGAAGCAGTCAGTGCAGCACATGGTTGACCACGACCAGAGAGCGGTACAAGAGCTTCTTTCCTGCCGTTGTCCATCCGTCTTGGGACTTGAATTGGCAGCTATGATTGACGATTCGCGATTTACCCAGGCGAACATCGTTGTTTCCTCAGGAGGTGCCTGTTTGGATCACCAACGCATCACACATCGCGCACTGCCTAGGCTGCTAGGGCCGGGCAGGGGTTGCGCAGCAGCAAGTCATGTGGATCTGTTCGATGCCAAGGCGCTACGGTGGGCCTGTACTGTAAGAGCCCCAGGCCACAGCGGATAGAGCCGCCAACAAATGGGAGCAACTGGCAGCCCCCAGGTAGACTACCTGGAGAGCAGGCAGGGGCTGGATAGATTGAGGCCCCATCAATCTAGGGATCGTACTACACACTAGTTTACGCTGGGGTTGATGATACAGGCCCGGAAATTGGGCAGTGCAATTCACCCCTTTGGTGGACCAGATCTTTGTTGTTATAGTTGTTATTCTCCGGGCACGGAGTAACTTGCTCGAATGACCTCACCACCGTCGATTTCAAAAAAGCTTGGTACTCTGGTAGTGGGTCTGCGCTCACCTCACTTTGGCATCTTGACACGCTCCGCCCCGCCCAATCCCAGACCTGTGACCCTTGCTGCAGACAATGGATGATACAGTTTGTGGGCCAGACAGATTAGAGATCAGCGTCATCAGCTGGGCTCATTCGTATTGCCTCCCCATGGCCAGCCAAAAATATACCATCTGGTTGCCAGGTTGAAGCCAGAAAAGAGAAGGGGCAACAGGAACAAGGGAGTGCCGTCTTTGCTGTTCTCTATCGCCACAGCAAGACATAGCCTACCCCGACAGGTCCAGGTTCGCGGGTTATCCGGCCGTCAACACGGGAATTGTTGAACCAAATCAAACCACCGAGGTAAATCGCGAGCAAATTCCACAGCTTCCCCTACTTCTCATCCACCGAAACTCTCGGCCGAGGGTCTCCATGGCGGGCTAGCCTTGGCCTCACAAGCCAAGGCCATGATGTAAGCGCCTGCATGTGCGTTCCCCCAGACGCGCAAGCTGAGACGACAAGGGCCTACTTTGACACTCGCGAGCGCCATCAACCTTCCGACAGACACAAGGAGCCACCAATGTGGGAAAAGACCGGTGCACCCAGTGCCTCTTTTCCCCGTGGAGTGTGGGGTCAGAAAAATCCACTAGATGGAAATGTTGAAAGCTTCAATTACGGGTCAAGGAGTGGACATCTCAATGCGGCCTTGTCGTCCCTTAGCTTGCCTGGCTGGCTGGCTGCCCGCACGTCCGATTGTATGGTCCAGATTCGCAGCTTTTCGTCTCATTCCATTCCTATGTTCCGATAGCCCCGATCAACCCAGCCGGGGCCCTTTGACGAACCTGTGTTTGCCTTGGCATCCAAAGGAAGGAAGGGTTTCTCGATCTGGTGCAAGCCAGACGAGCAGCAAACCTAAGATGAAAGATAGCATTGCCGTCCCCCATTCTCCAGTCTCCACTCTACTTTCTTCATCACCCTCTCATGCAGTCCGATGCAAAGGGCCGCTGGGTTGATGACTGTTGATTGATAGTGGCTGGCTTGGGCTGGTCTGTCTTTGTGACAGAGTGAAAGATAGAGATGAGAGAGATGAATACTCCCTATGGCAAGAGCTGTGGTATGGGCAGTTTTAAGTGTTCGTAATCGCTCGCAGCCACGATGCAGAACAGGCATTCATCACCGACCTCACTTATTCAAGGCGGCAAGTAATAAGACTCCATTTGGTTGATATCCCAACCCACTTACTGCCTTACCCTCCCAATTGAGTACGAACCTCGGCTCAATTACGGTACGGTGTTCTGTCTCGTCACGTGCCGGCTCGACTGCGGCTCTCGCCCAACCTCTCTTCCGTTTCAGCCGAGCCAAGCTCCACTTTGCCGTATCATTGGATTGGGCTCCGTCTGGCCAAGCCCGCCCCTCTTACTCTTCCCCCCAGCCCAGCTCTCCTCAACCAACGGTCACCCATCACCCACCCACCACTCGACCCGAGAACCCCAGCCGACGTCTTCTTCACGGAGCGACTGCCGGTGCCACAAAACGGTACACCCCTCCGACCCATCGTGAGCCGATATCAAGTTCACGTAGTGTCTTTATTTTCCGGATAAGGGTCTTTTCTCCCCCTTGCTCTTGGTCTCTTGATCATTAGCCACCCACCCTCGTCTTCGCGGTGGTTCCGGCCGGCCCGCCTCCCTCGCGGTCGCCACTCCACGACCGCCAGCCTCGGAGAGTCGCCTCGGAGAGTCGACTCGGCGGCCCCAGAGTGCAGCAGCTTGGTTGCCCGACTCGCCCCCAGCTGGCCCGGCCCTCGACAACCGACCGCGTGTCAGCAACGGCAGCAGCAGCGGTAGCAGGAGCCGCCGCTTGCTGACCCCCAGCTGTCCCGACAAGCTCGATCCCTTCAGCCGCATTGGCTGGCCCCAGCCGTTCCTCGACCGCGTCTCCCATCCAGCACCCGATCGATTCACTGCACCCACTGCCTTCAGCGACCATGTCGGACGGCGAGGACTACGGCTCCCCTGAAGCCGTCCAGGCCAATGGCACTGGCACCGGACGCCAGCACACACCCTCCCACCGCAAGGGCCCGCGCTTCAGCTGGACCCCAGCCTACGAGGCCACCTTCTTCCGGTCGTTGTGCGAGAGCGTCAAGCTGGGTCTCAAGGACAACCACAGCTTCAAGCAGGAGGCCTGGGACCGCGCAGTGCAGGCCCTTGCCGAGCGACACGCTGCTTACCCGAACAAAGGCCATCTCATCAACAAGAGCGACAATGCGCGCAAGAAGTTTCGCCTGTGGAGGGGCCTGAGGGAGGACCCGGAGTTTCTGTACAATCCCAATGCGAGGACGGTAACTGCCAGCGAGGAGGCCTGGAGGGCGCACATCGAGGTGAGTCGATGCTTCCTCCTTTTACCCCTTTCTGCATGTGATAATGCATAATGTGGACTCGGCAAGGATGCAAACGAGATTGGGCCAGAGGGTCCTTCATACGTTCGCCAGCTATACTTACCCTCAGAGAACCCGTCCTCCTCATCATTGTTGAAGACGGGCTTGCTTGGGGTCACTGATAGCAGAGGAAATCACTTCTAGTCCACTGCGAGACAGGCGCTGACGCTATCTGCCCAATTACAGAGAGAGCCGCTTTCGAAGTCATTGCGCAACCGGCCGTTTGAGCATGAGGAGTACATGGAGATACTCTTCCCCGACGTCGTCGGGTCCGGAGGAGCACCGAAGCGGATCACGAAGCCACGGCGCAAGGGAACAGATTCAATGATCGAGGGAGACGAGCTTGACGACACCCCTGGAACCAACGTCCTGAACCTCCTGGGTGCGGACAACTCCTTGTTCCAGTCCACGCCCATCCAGACACCAATCCAGCCGCCCACCGTACCATCCAACGGCACCATCCGACCCACCTCGACTACCCTGCCCGCACGCACCTCAATCGCTTCTTCGAGTGCCCTGACGCCGCCAGACGAAGTGCCTGTTGAGCCCAGCCACACTGGAAATACGCGCAAGCGCTACCTTGGATCCAACAACGGCGCCGGCCCGTCCAATGCCGGCGAAAAGCGCCGCCGCACCGGCACCAACAATAATTACATTGACCTCACACACTCGGCACAATTGTCGAACCCAGAGAACACGTTACAGCTTGGCAGCAACGGCTCTCTCCCGAACACCAATGGCAACGGCAACAGCAATCAACAGCTGGCTCAAAACCCCCTGCACAATGCGACAGCCACCGCGACAGTGGCCAACGGCGTGGGCGGCGGTGGCGGCGGCAGTAGCAACCAGGGCTCCACGACCCGCACGCAGCACTTCCAGGACGCAATGATCGTTATCGCCGAGCAGATCCGCGCCCAGAGGCTCGTGCCGGCCCAGCCCGCGACGACCAACTGGCCCCAGCAGGCGATGGAGGTGTTCTTCCGGGACTTTGGCGACGAGGAGATGGACCTGCAGATCAAGATCGGGGAAAAGGTTCTATGCGACAACAACAAGGCCATGATGTTCTGCATGATGCCCGAGGACCTGCGCCGGCACTGGGTCAAGCGCCTGCGGGAGCTGCACAACCTCAACGGGGGCTCGTCGAGGGGCGACATCAGCGTGCCGGGCCCTGGTCCGGTGCCCAATGGCGGCGGCGGTGGTGGCGGCGGCATGATGGCTGTAGTGGGCGGCCCGGGGATGCAGATGGGCCCCATGGGCAACGCGAACCCGATGATGCGGAACGGCAGCCAGATTGGCTGAGTAGTGTGTGTGCGACCAGAAACACGTCGAGAAGATATCCTACATTTTGAGCTCTGGAAATTTGTTTGTGATGGAGTTTTAGCTGGCTGATTTTGGGTTTTCAGGGAGGTCCGGCTTCTGCAACAGGAGAAAACGGCATCGGATGTGGTTGGTCGGGCGGTTGGCGTTCTTTTTCCTCATGCGGCCCGCTATGTTTTGCGCTGAGCTGCTCTGGACTCGGGTGTTTTTGAACAGGCATGCTGCACGTTTGTTTGCAGCACACAGCTGTCTTGTCTCTTCTATGGCTGATGATCAAGTACACAACCACGGCGACTAAAAGCTTGCTATCCACCGATCGGATATGTATACAAGGCTTTGGTGGCTTGTTAGATTACAAAAAGTAGTTGACCGATGAAATCCACATTTAATCATCACACTTGCTGCCCACCACTATGAGGAAGGTAACCGTGCCAGGATGAGATTTACGTCTGGCGAGGGACTCAAGTGAGCACTCGGCATGGACACATTTGGAAAGAAGCCTTGTCATACTGGACAGGCATCAAAAAAAGCTTGCAAGTGGTGATTCATTCCTATGGCTGAGTGCTGCTGGTATCGTGTGGAGTGTCTGAATGGAAAGAAAAGTGTCTCCCTCAAATGTGACGAACATGGACAATGCAAGCACATTCGGAAAATCAAAGAGGAAAAAAAAAACCTCGAAACACCCGCATCAACTCCAAAGAACAAAAGCTCTCATGTCCGTCTCTGTCGTATAGTCAAGCGTATTTGCTATTTCAACCCTGTAGGCGGGAAGGTAAAGCACTGCAGATGAGCAACCCCCTTACGAGCTCCTTGATCCGCGGGCCTTGGTGAAGTATCTGGGTAGAACGGAAACAAGTTAGTATACCTGCCAGGTCCAAACCTACTGACTCAAGAGGAGTGCAAAAGCATAAAGAACAAGGAGAGAACCTACCGGGCAAAGACACCCTCAACAACACCGACAACACCGACAATGCCAGCACCAATACCAGCAGTCTTCCAGCTGAACTGGCCGCGGTCATGCAGGGTCCAGCCCTTGTAGCCGAGGGCGGCGCTGAGGCCGACGACAGCAGCGAGGTTGACGCTGACCAGGGCGGTGCTCTGGCCGTCGGACAGGGACGAGATGCGCGACAGCAGCCAGTTGTCGGCGCGCGCGGCCTTCTTCTTGGCAGCCTCCTTCTTCTGGCGCGCCTTGTCGCGGGCCGACTGCTCCTCGCGCTCGCGCTCGATCCGTGCCGCCTGCGTGTCCGTCTGGATGGACTGCTCCATGAAGTCGCTCGGCACCGTGCGCACCGACTGCGAGTCCACGTCTACCAGGCTTCCCGTGGACGCGGTCGCCGACTCATTGGGGATGATCTCAGGGGGTTGGGGGGCGGCGGCCTATGTTTGGGGAGGGCGGTTGTTAGTTGGTGGTCTTTCACATTGACAAGTGTGGTGACTATTCAGGGAAGTGGGAGCTTGAAAGGTTTTGCAACTCGTCGAGCTGGACTATGATGCCCGGTGCACGGTGCCTTGGTTGCAGTGTTCTGGTTTGGATTTGGACGGGAGGGGCAAAAGCTTTGAGAGAAGAAAAAAACATACTTCCTCAGCAGACTGCTTAGGGCCAGAAGCGGCGATATCAGCATAGGTAGCCACTATTTCCCTTTTGTCAGTGGTTTATCTTCCAAACAGCAGAGTTGGCTGTAGCCAGGGAGGGATTGTGTGCCTACTCTTGACAGCTTGCGATGACTACAATCTGGGTTGTGATGTGGTGTGATGTTGTGTCTCGAGCTGGGGTGATCTTCAGGAACGTGGCGTATGACTGCTGAACCTGTCGGATGGCTTGTGAATGTTGATGTCGGCTGTCAATGGGTGAATGGGAGGGACAAGGTGGGATGATGTGTGCTTCTTGCTGCTGGGCGAAAAGAGAGTTCTCGGACATGTGATGTGAGGGAGAAACCGGGTTGGTGATGGCTAGTCCTGTCTGGTGACGATAGAGCTTGGAGGTGCCCCCCTGTCGCGCTATGACGTATGCGGCTGGAGCGCTGAAAAGCACCAGCCTCAATTCTCGACTCCAGTAGCCCCGCTCCAGCCGATCAAGGTTCAATGTTCAATGTTCAAGCCTCTGGATGAGGAAGTCGGCCCACCGATCCACACTCTTTGCAGCTACCTAGCGCTATCCTCTCCCACACAACGGCTTGCACCACTAGATTAGCCGCTGGTGTGCAAAACATACCACCATCATCGCATCCCGTGGTTGAACTTCCACCGGCATCATGGAAACGGTGGCCTCTGAGCTCCCTGCTTCCGATATACTCAGTCTCTGCAGGTCCTGTAAGAGCCTGTACTCGAAGGCCCATCCGCTGCTTTTCAGACATGTCAATCTAACATGGGACACGCGCAACGATTCAGAAGAACCTCCAAGTTTCACCTCTCTTCTGCAGTCCATCCTAAAACACCCTTCCTTTGCGATGCATATCAAGAAGGTGAATATCCTCGGTTTCGGCTATAGCGACTGGCAGAGCTCATGGAGCTATATGGGTGTCCCGTCAGCTCTGACGTTGCGTAGAGGTAAACAGGCTGCACTGGTCGGAATGCTGCTCGATGAATTGTGTTTCCCAAATGCAGACATGTGGTATAGGAATGTGGTGGATGTTGCCGACCCAGGAGCCATCATTGCACTGGTTTTGGCGCAATGTACTCATCTTGAGAAGCCTCGCGATGAGCGTTGGTGGGAACTCCTTCGTCCCTGATATGCTTACACATGCCATATCGGCTCGGGATAGGTCAAATCGACTATCAAGGTTCCACGAGCTGAGGCACTTGGCTGTGGCAGACTTGCAATAGGCGGAACCAAACCCGCTGGGTGCACGCTAGCAGAAACCTTGGACCAACAAAAGGAAGTTTTCCTTCTCTCCTTCTACTTGCCTAAGCTCAGGAGTCTCTGTCTGCAGAGTGCCCCCAAGCAAGCGGACGAACGGCGGTGGGATGGCGACTTTCGTAGCTACCAAGGCACCTTCTGGCCTCTTCCGAACGTTCCTCTCACGGCCAGCCTCACCACGCTTCAGCTCACCTTAACTTCTATGCGCGCAAATTCCAATTGAGTTTGTCCTTAGGCATACGCTCCAAACTTCAGTCTCTGGTCTACGACTACATAACACCGTCGGTACACGACCCTCTGAATCTATCACATCTACGGCAGGGGCTCAACCACGTCAGCCACACGTGCCACACACACACCTCGAAATAAGATGTAGCGTTATCGAAGAAGTGGCGTTCCTGAATCCCGAAGAACTGCAGCGCGCAACAGTGGGAGGACTGGGAAGCCTCAGCAGCTTTCACGCCCTGGAGGACTTTCAATTCTCCATGGTTGTGCTGTTCAGTGGCATGGAGCCCGAATTTGCGACCTCGCTCGCCGGTCAGTTGCCCGCCTCACTGAAACGTTTGGTCATCCACGACGATCTGTGGCTGTACGACCTCCTTCATGACTGGCGGGGCGAGCCGGTCGTTGCGCTTCTGGTGGCTTTCTTCGCCGGCGCCTGAAGGCGCTGTCACTCCACTGTTGGAAGACCTTCGGCTTCCAGTTCCTGTGCCGCCCAACCTCCGGGCCGAAGGAAGAACCGGGCGATATTTGCAACAACTGGTTGAAATTCAGGGTATTCGATGCTTCATTCACTTCGGGTGCGATGAACCAGAAAGTGACTTGGAGAGCGATCAACTGGAAGGTGAGTAGGTTGAGATTGAGTCGTAGGGCAGCGTCGAAAATGCATGAATCCGTGTTGGATGAGGAGATCCGACAGTTGACCACTGCCTCGTTTAATACTATACACAGCCCACGTACAGTGACAGCCAGCCGGGACATATACAGATGCCGGCAAGTTTAGTATATCTAGATCCCAGTGCGTCCAGAAAATGCATCATATTACACAGTCCATC
Source organism: Diaporthe ilicicola (assembly GCA_023242295.1). NCBI lineage: Eukaryota > Fungi > Ascomycota > Sordariomycetes > Diaporthales > Diaporthaceae > Diaporthe > Diaporthe ilicicola. Next base: position 75,241 of record JALPVH010000183.1, on the reverse strand, counting down.
CCATTGCAGCAGCCATGTGTGTATGGACCCTTTACTTAGATTGCGCCTTATTGGCCCCCGTCGCGTCGAATGCCTTCTCCGGCACACCACGCTCATCGCTGATAGGTCCCACCGCGCTCTCTGCATCCTTCTTATCGTCGCCGGTCGGGATGGCTTCGGGTGCCTTGTTAGGGGATGGATCCGCCTTCGGCGTAGGCGCCGGAGCAGCGGGCTCCTCCTCAGTGTGGCCGGGAGTTGCTGCCATCTTCCGCTCCGGCTTAGGCGCGTCCGAGGCGGGGGTAGGAGTATCAAGGGCGATCTGCTCGGCCTCTTGCTCGGCGGCCTCCTCGTCTGCTATCTCGGCGCCGTAGACATCGGGGTACTTGCGGAAGCAGTCTTGCATGTGCCTGTCATGTACTGTCAGCTCTTGCCTGTCCAGGTCATTCTATGCCAGCCCAGAACGAGATCAGCATGCGGCTTCTTGACATACTGGAACTTGTCGACACACTCTATTCCCTTTGGCTCCTGGTCAGAGTACACGAAACAGCTGAAGGCGGCCTTGAACTCCTCGCCGCAGGGGCCATGCGCCATGCCGCCCAGGCAAGGGCAGTCAAAGTTGATCTCGCCCGTCTCCGGGTTGAAGGCGCCCTGCTGGCCGGCCTCGGCCTCGAGCTCCTCTGGCGACTTCCCGGCGTCCTCGGACGAAGCGGCGGCGGGTTTCTCGGTGGATTGTGGCTGTGATGGTGTTGCGCTGTTTGCTGCCACGGCCTCCTTGGCTGCTTGCCCTTCCCTGGCCTTCAGCTTCGCGTCTAATTGTCTTCTCTTCTCGTCGGCGAATGCGTCCACGGTCTGCAGGTCCGACTCGGCGAATTGGGGGGGTTCATCCGACATGCGAGCTGCGACCAGCGTTAGTCGCTGCGATGAAGGGCAACGGAGAATGGGGAAAGAAGAACGCACATGGCAGCTCGTCTGCAAACATTGGACTTGTGTTGTACCAGTACAGGGCGCCGACTGCGAGACCCCATCTTGTCGCCGTCCCCTTCCATGTGTACCTCTTGTCTGCGGGAGCTGTGCTTGCGAATCTTCGTCCGGCGGAAGCAGTCGTAGATGGCTGTCGCAACGCTCGTGGCGTTGACCGTACTGCTGCGCGGAACATTGAGGCGATCTCGGTGAGGGCGGCAAAAGGGAAGTTAAAGTCAGAGGCTACGATTTAAGAGGGTGAGAAGCCGACGGACGAGTGTGGCAGCGCAGAGCTCCAGGATTTGAGGTTGAAGAGTGGCCGTCATGAATTGGTAATCTAATCCGGCCCGATAGCTCAACGGTCCAAAATTTCTGGCGTCCAGAAAGATCGACAGCACGGATAGTTGCGTACCTGACAGGGATCGAGCCTGGCTCCGATTGCCAGCTCTGATTGGCTTTTCTCCACAACACTTCTTGCTGTTACCATTAACCCAAACCCGGCCACAGGGGGAAAGGGGGGGGGGGGTATGGCAGGAATGTCTACGATACCTAAGTACCTAGGCCTAGGTAGGCACCTTCCGTCTGCTTTCCTTTCATTTTGCCTCCGTACCTACTTATTTAGGTAGCTTCGTTCGTAAGCTGGCTCTTTTTCTTCAACTCCTAAATTAGGAGCAGGGTCATTCGAGGCATCCGGTGTCTTCATACCAAATATTTGGTCCTCCAAAACTCCTCCTGTCCAACAACACCGTCACAAAACCAATGCAATGATGGATCCACCCTCCGGCTTGCAAGCCTCCAGGTACAAGTCGGCCTTCCCGCTCGAAATTTGGCGAATTATTCTGTCTGTTGGCGACGAGACAGACGATGGCCTCCTGACCACCGTCGACCCACCCACCATGGCCAGTCTCTGCCGTGCTTGCACCACGCTCCGAGATTTGGTTCGTCCCATACTCTACCGTAACTTCAACTCTCATATTCTCAAGGACAACCGGTGACATTACTTCAGCCTCGTCAAGTTCGCACGAACCATCATTGTGGACCCACACCTAGCCTCTCTGGTTCGCTCGGTGAGCATCAAAGAGGCTCGCGATATGTCTTGGGAGCCCCGGGTGACGGCAATAGACGACCCAGAGCATTCCATGGCGCCCATTCTGATCAGCAAGGCGGCCGAACTGGACATAAATCTCGAGTACTTCGAGGCGTACACGAAAAGCCATGGCAGGAGAGTAGGGATCGACCTAGTTGCACTTGTTCTAGCCTGCCTCCCCAAGATCGACACAGTCAACCTCCATTGGATCGATAGCCGCACAATAGCCCACATGCCTCGACCGCGAGGCGGCTGGCCCTGGAAGCAGTCCCGTAGGTAATGCCCGTGTTCTCCGGTGCTGTATGGATCCTTTCATGACTTTTCAAAGATGTCAGAGAGTCGCACTAGGCTATATCACCTATGCGTTCTCTTGCTGTCCTCAAACATGACTGATTTAACGCCATGGATTGTAGTGCGAGACCTGGTCCTCACGCCATGTAGCTATTTCGATCCAATTGCTGTTCGACAGCGGCCATGCAACCCTTCTCTTTGCTTTCCTCTGAGTCCAGTCGTACGACTTCTGAGTAGCGGAGTGAATCTAACCAGGCTATTCATCGATGGCAGCACTGGGCCATCTCAACCTCTGCCGCTTCAGAACTTACGCGAGGTCATCCTTTACCACTGTCGGTTTCATTCGAGAGAGATTCCAAGCCTCCTCTGGCTTTGCACAGGCCTCCGCAAATTTGTATACATGCCCGCTCATCTGGGCTCATCTTGCACCACCGACTACGGAGCCACGGCGCGGGAGGTCATCCGAGCCCTCGAACTTGTGCACATGCACGCCAGCCTCGAGACACTAGGAATAGACTTCCGCGGGTGTCCTGGTAGTCGCGGTATAAGGATTCCGTCCCTCAAACAGTTCACCGCATTGAAGACGTTGTACATCGATCTGTCCTGTGTCTGGGATTTCGCAGCGGGAGATCTTAAGAAGATCTCACACAGTCCAGGCATGCTATTTACAAACCTTCTCCCAGAGTCGATCCAGGCAATGGCACTGTTCGGCACGGATGCGAGTATCGCTCCGACCGGGTTTGCGCTCGAAGCTCACGTCAAGAGATTGGCCTCAGACAGGGTGGAGGAAAGGAAATTCCAGCAACTAAAACAGCTACGTGCTCAGGGAATCTGGCCATTTGGCTACGGCATCGATGAGAAATTGGCGTCGGATATGAGGTTGCTAGGCCGTATGTCGGCCTTGGAGGAAGGAAAAGCAATGTTAAGCGACGATGGAGTGGAAGTCATTTTTGATTGTCAACTTGGAGGCGACTCAGATCTGAAGTTTAGCGGCATCACATACCGTGATTAGCCGAGAGGACACTTCCGATGCTCCAACGGCTCAACGAAGGACCAGCAACTGCCCTCGCCCTCATCGCCAGACGAAACCGATGCTCGCAATAATTAGCACCGAACTCGGACTCTTGCTGGCTGGCCCTTTCCACGTACGTGAAATTTTTAAAGCACCCAATATCCCCCAGAACATCTCTCAAGTGTAGTAAAAAAAACTCGAGCCGACCTTTTATCCGTTTCTGCCTCCTCGATCGCTCGCTTTGCGCGTTGGGTCTCTTCTCGGGCCTGCTGGTGTCGGGGTTGCTTGCTGGTCCGATCCTATCGAGCTCGACATCCGAACAGGCGAGGGCATGCTAGCATTAGCTGCCACTATCTCTCCTAAGCGAAGTATTACCCCCCCCCCCCGGTCAATTAACTCGGTCCTAACCGCTATACTAAAATTTATAAATAGGGTTAAGCACTTACTAATTAACACCTATATTCTTAATATCCTTATTATTAACACCTAATTAAGGTTATTATAATAAAAAGCTACCGCTTAATAAAAACTAAGTTATAAATATTATAATTTTATTTATACTTTAATTTATTACTATTAAATAGATAGCTTATAATTAAATTTTGCTATAATAAAATAATTATATAATATTACCGGAAAAGGGTTATTATTATAAGCGGTATAGCTTTAATTATACCTTTACTATTATTATTAAATAATATTAAGTTAAAATAATAAGCTTTAAAGGTTTATAATCTTTTTTTCTTATAATAAAGTTACTTAGCTTAGCTAATACTTAATTTATATAATATAAAAGTTTAAAAACTTTCTTTTTAAAAAGTTTAATTTATATTTTAATAAAATATAAATTTTCTTTATTAATTATTATTAAATCGATTACTTTATATAAATAATATTATAAGCCTTAATATAAAATAATTAATTTAATAAATAAGTATATATATTAGCCCGTTAATATAATAAAGCTTTTTATAGCTATTACTTTTTTTAAATTTTAAAAGCTTTATATATTATTAATATATTTATTTTTTATAATAAGTTAGCTATTAATAAAAAGAATAATATAAAAAGGATAAAATAAATATTAATTAAATTTATATTTTAAATAAAAAATCTTTTTAAATAAAGCGCTTATTATTATATATTACTTATAATAATAATTAATAACCTATTTAATATAACGGTATATAAAAGCTATATAATAAAGAAATTCTTTTTATTATAGCTTAAAAAGAAAATTTTATTTTAAATAAATTTATACTTAAGCCTATAATTAATTTTAATATTAAATAATACTTTATAATATTATAATAAAAAGATTTATAATACTATTAAAGTTAAAGGTATTAAACTAATTTATTTACCGTTATATTTACCGGAATTTAATTTAATTAAAGCCTATTTTAATAATTTAAAAAAGTATATATAATATTAATATTAATTTAAAATAAGTAATTTTAATATAAATAAGGAATTTATAAATTTCTTATACTTTTACGCTAATAAAGTTAATTAATATATTAAAGCTATTAAGGAATATTTTTATTATATAAAAATATTAATAAAAAGGTTTAAAGTTATTAATTAAAATAAAGGTAATTAAAAGTAATAAAAAGTTAAGAAAATATAAGTTTTTAATAAATATAAAGTAAAGAAAAAAAGATATAATTAAAAAAGTTAATTAATAAGTTATAAGTTAATATTATTTTTAAAAATAAAAGCTATAATATTATAAATATATTAAATTATTTTAAGCCTTATAATATATAAAAACTATTTTCTATATATATACTTTTTTAATTAATTATAGCTATTTTATAAATCGAAAAAATATTATTTTTACTTATAAACTATTTATTATTATTATTTACGCTTTTCTTTATATATAATTATTATTTCCCTTATTTAAAAACCTATTAAAATACTTGCTAAATTGCTTTTTTATAGCTAAATATTAATTTAATAATATTAATAAGCTTATAACTTTTCTTATTAATATAATTTAATTTATATATATAGCTTAATATTAAAAGAAGCTATATAATTAATTAAGGTATATTTAAAGGGCTTATTACTTTATATATTTTTAATTTTAGCCTATAAATTATATAGCTTATTACTTATTATTTATTACACTAATAATAGTAGCGGTAATAATAGGTCCTTATTATTATTATCGCTATTATCGCTTTTAAAAAAATTAAAAAAGTTTTTCTTTTCTTTTAAATATAGCTTTATAAGTTTTCTAATTAATATAATAAAACTTAAGCCCCTTTTATTAAATTAAGCGTTATTTTACCTATAAAGGGCTTATAAATTTAAACCTTTTTTTTTATTATTTATTATAGCTATTTAAATTACTTTCTTTTTTAAATTAATAAAAAATATTTATAAATTAATTTTATAATAAATTTTTAATATAAAACCTTTTAGTTATTAATAACTTAAAGTAGTAATAAAAATAATATTATAAGCTTATATTTCCTTTATAAGCTTTTAAATTAACTTATAAAAAGGATAATTATTAATAATAATAATAATAAAAATAATATTAATAATCCCTTAAAGCCTTATAATAGCGGCAGTAATAATAATAATAATAGCTATATTTAATTATACTTAAAGCCCGGGGTATAAAGGTTTATTAATAAGTTAATTATTATATTAAACTTATTTTCCTTTTATTTTACCCCTTTTTTTTATTTTTTTTATAGCTAATTAATATTAATACTATTATTAAAAAGTCCCTTATTACTTTAATCGCTTTTAATTTATTATTACTATTTAATAAAAAGTTTTTTTAATAGCTTATAAATAATAGCTTTACTATTAATTATTACTTATATTTATATTTATAAATTATTATTTATTAAATTAATATATAAATAATTCCTTATTATTTAATATTATTATTATAATAAATCGGCTCGGTTATAATAATAATAATTAGCTTTATAATATATATTTAACTTATATTTTTATTAATTTATTAGCTTTTTATATATTATTTATAAAGAGTTTTTATTATAGTTTATATCTTTAAATTATTAGGTAATAATTAACTTAAGCTAAACCGTTATAAGTAATAAATTTCTATTAAATATAATAATACTTTTTATATATTTTATTACTATTTAACTATTTATAAAGCTATTAATATACTATAGCTTATTAAAGATTTTAAAAAATAATCGTTTTAAGATTTCCTTTACTTATAGCGTTATTTATATTAGTAACGGAATAATAATTTTATATATATATATAAAGGTTAAAAAGTAAAGGCTTTTAATTAATAAAAGCGCGGCTATTAAACTAATATAATTAAATATTTTTTTAAGACGGTTTATAATTAATTTAAAGATTTTTAATTAATTAATTAAAGTTCTTTATTTAAATAGTTAGCTAGCTTTAATAAAAATTTTAATTAATTTAATTATAACCCCTTTAATATTTTTAAATTTAGCTATAACTTACTTCTTTATAATAATAAGTAGCTTTATTTTAAAAATATAAATATTTATTATTTTAAATTTACTTTTAAAATTATAAAAGCGGTATATTATTAATAGCATTTAAAAAGGCTTTATATTAATAATTTTTATATATAATATTAGCATTATATTATTAATTAACTTTAATAATAAATAGCTTTTTAAAAGCTTAATATTACTTTTAATATTATTTAATATTATAGCTATTTTAAAGTTAAAATTATTATTACCCGCTTTAAATAAATCGGAATTATCCTTAGCTATTTTAAAATTATTATTAGCCGCTTTCTTTAAATTACCCGGCTTATTAATAACCTTTTTTAAATTACTTAGCTTATTAATAACTTTATTAATAACTTTACCCGGCTTATTAATAACTTTATTAATATTTTCTATTATAAGTTAAGTTATATATTTAAAAGCCGTTAATTTATTTTTAACGGTTTTTAAAGCGGTATATAACTTTTATTTATTATTATTATTATTATTATTATTACTCTTTTTTTATTATATAACCTATTTACCTATAATAGTAATATATAATTCGGTAATAACAGCTACTTTCATTATTAGCTTATATATATATTAGCTATTAGGCGCTATAATAGTATTATCGGTAAATCGTATAATTTAATATTATAAATAAATTTTTTAAAGTAATAAATAATTAGTTTTTATTTTAAAGGGTAATTAAAATATAATAATTATAAATCTAAGCTAATAAATATTACCTTTAGCTAAAATAAGTAGGGCTTATATACCTTTATAAAATAGATTAAAATTTACTTAACTATTAGCTATAAATCGAATATAACCTTTATTTTACTTAATTAGGTAATTTAGTAATATTAATAGTAGCAACGGTATATTAATATTAAGGAAATTAGTTAATTAATAAGTGCTTAACCCTATCTGTAAATTTTAATATAGCGGTTAGGACCGAGTTAATTAACCGGGGGGGGGGTAATACTTCGCTTAGGAGAGACAGTATGTCGGCCGGGGCCGGGAAGAATGGCCCTGTCGCCAGGGGCAGCAGGGTAGTCCTGGGGCTCGACTCTGCGATCCATGGCCCCACGCTCATTGCCGAGCTGGGAACTGACATTATCAAAGTGCATGTAATCGTTACTTGTATGTACGCGTATCAAAGTCGTTATCCATCGGAGTCATTCACTCCGGCATCGCCCGCCAGGTCTGGCCTGGCCTGGGTCGCCGTCAAACGTACCGGGCTCCAAGACAAGGCATAATGGGCGAGTGAGGTTGTATGCTGTCATTCTTCGTCAGCTTTGCTGGCAAGGTTCCCTACATGTATGGTTCTCCGGGTTGCATTTACGCGTCGGCAGTGTTCCGCCCACCATGCCTACCAGGGGGAGGGGGGGTAAATGAAAGCATCGCGAAAGCACTGTAATAGAGTATAGTAATAATATTAAAATTAAATTAATAGGTTAACATTATTTTTTTTTATATACTTTATATTATTTCTATAAAATAGAAATAATATAATATTTAATCTATACTAAAATATATTAATATAATATTAATATAATATCGATATTATATTAAATATTTAATATATATTTAAAAATTAAGTTTTTTTTTTATTTTTTTTTAAGATATTTAACTTAACTACTTATTTCTTTTTTTCTAGCTTAACTATAAGCTTTTTAACTATTTATAAAGCTATAGAAATATTTAAAAATAGCTATAGATTTAGAAATAATAAGGTTTAAACTAGTAGCCTTTTTATTTTTAATATTACTAATATATACTAGTAGCTAATATAGTATTAATATAGTGTTAATATTAATATAGTATATTTTTAATATAATATCGCTTTTTAAAATAATTTTAATCTGATAGTATTTTAGTAGCCTTTTCTTAGTGTTTTGCTATAATTTTTAAATTTTAATTAAATATTAATTAGTAATTAAATTGCGCGGTTTATTTAGAAACCCCCCCTCCCCCCGGTAGGTGAGCCTATAGAACAAGTCGAAAGCATTAAATGGTTAATGATTCGGTTCCCCGAGACCTGCATCACGGCCGCAGTCAGAACATTTTAGCGATTCTAACCCGTGGTGCTTAGAGGCTGTAAGGGCATCTCAGACAGAACGCGATCATACTCACTTCTCGATGAATCCATATGTTGGGAATATAGATCAAGTCACTATCGTAAACCAGCATTGCCCAACGCGCCCTAAACCGTGTCTTGAGCACTGCACGACTTGGGAGAAAATCCCCATTATCGTCCGTTTCACGTGCTTCTCGCGGCCAAACCATGCCTCCCCGCGGGAATATTCTCCGGAAGAAATCTCTTACGATATACAAGTCGTCGCTAAAGTCATTCGAGTCGCCGGTTAGTGCAGCCAGAAGGTCATTCTGCCAGGCCTGTGTCGTGCGGTCCATATGCCAGGAATTCATGTAGCCAAGTGAGTCTCCTGCTGTCTCGGCTGCGTCAAGAAAATATCCGCATAATACCCTGTCCGCCTTGCCCGGTCTTCGAGGTCCATGTGGACCTGGAGAGAAATGCCCAGAGTGGCCCTAGTCCTCAGACGGGCGAAAGGTGGATGTCCGATGTACCTCGCGCCTCTGCCAGGATAGCAGGATTGTCTAATCGTATTGGATGCCCCATTCTTCACCCTAGGAACTGCTGATCCGCAGGCACATACGGTCCATGCAATGGATACAGCACATCTCCTTGTTGTTGGCGTTCAGGTGTCTGAGGTGGAAGACCGGCGGGGACTTGGCTGTGTTGAGCACCTTGACAGTCTTCGGGGCCAGTAACAGTCCTTCCATTCATTCCTGAGCCGGTCGAGCCGGTCTTTTAGTCGCTGCTGCCGGAGGAAGAGGGACCACAGATCGGTGCCCGTTCGAGGTTGATTTAGATCCACGTGCTGCCATAGCCATGGACATCTGGATGGACTGACTGGTGATGGCGGAGAAATTCAGGACTTATTAGTGCAGGGCGTTTATTCTATGATCGACTATACCGCCAAAATCTCGCTTTCGTAGAGATCGGATCAGGACTTTTCACGAAATTGGTTTTGAACCAAATGATCCTCTGCTTGGTCTTCAGAGTCATGTATGTTCTGATGCTTTGAGTCCGTCCCTGAACACAGTAGTCTCTGGCATGACAAGAAGATAAATTATAGGCTCTGTTCCTAGAATGGTGCGCATTTAAGTAAACATTCCGGACTGTTGATCTATTTGACCCACAGACAAATATCCCGATGACCTTTGGACGGCCCTGATTGTGTGATCCTTGCGCCGCACTCAAGATCGCCGGATAGAGCATCAGGATAAGCAAAGCGCAGGGAAATCAACCAACCCTTTCAGAATATAATTCAATATGTCGGGTATAATTCAAAGAGAGAAAACTCCCTTGCTACTGAAACCGATTGCTCTGAAACTTGTGAAAAGTTCCAAAGCCTCATGAAAATTGCGTATCTTCAACGAAAATGCCACTCTTGTTCAACATAAATCGCTCAGGTCGAACCTGCACGGAATGACATGGCCGCAGCAAGATTTCTAGAAACTGATGGCAAGTCGACATAGAGTATGTTTTGCAAGTGCCACTGCATGTGCCAGGAATAGAAGCATTATACTCAAATGTGTCTAATTCACGCGCTTCAAGGTACTGTATGACCGCAGCGCATCCCAAAGCTCTACAAACTGATCAAAGAAGACTCTAAAGCCGATTATGGAGTATTCTCCCCTATGTATTGGGGATCCGGTTCCTTCATGTAGTCGTCCGGCAATGAGTCTGGGACGGCCTCCTGTATGTGTGTGGCGATATTAGTCAGAAACTCAGCAAGTGGGATGAAGGATTTCGGAAGACAGCAGACTCCGTACCTGATGTGCAACAGCCCATCTGCTTATATCATCAAAGTTCTTGCACTTGTGCTTCGTGTTGAAATCCGGGAACGCCGTAGGGCTTTCATGGTCAAACCAGACTTGACCGAGGACACCGGTGTCGGCGGTGCACATCAGCGTCTGGCGGATCGTGTCCAGGCAATGTGCTGCAATAAGATTATTAGCATGAATGTAAAGATGAATGGACAAGATGCAGTACATACAGATATGTTTCTCAATGATCATGTCGTCGTTTACAAACGCGCCCGTGCCCTGCTTCTTGTAGTACTCAACATTGTAGTACAAGCCTTGGCGAACAAGATTCTGTGGATATATTAGCCCAGAGACTCGACAATATGGCACCTATCGAACAGCGCAGTGGGGGATTTCTACCAAGCAGTGCAAATGGTGCATTCCTTCGACATTGACGAAGAAGCCGCCGCCGTACTTGTCCGCCCGCTGCACGTGGGCATCGGTCAATCCGCTTTTGAGGCCTTGCTCTCTCGAGATGACGCCAGCTCGAGCTGCACGTGCACATCACATTACATCAGTTGCTATCACAAGAAATCGTTGGAGGTGGTATGACACACAGTTAACCCCAAGGGCATCCCAGGCCTCATCGACTTCAGGGGATGCCCTCTGTCGGTAGATGGTCTCCTCGAGGAAAGAGCCGTTGTAATGGACAAAGTCGTATTTGATTCCCACTTCTTTGAGCAATGGAGCTGTTGCGTCTCTGTTAGATCCACATTTCCAAGAAGCTGACATCTCTCAAGTCGTGGACTCACAATATTGCGCCGTGTAGGAGGAACAAGCTGCGTCAAGGTCGCGTCGGTTGTTGTAATAATAACCGAAAAGACCGCTGGCGAAATTGGAGACTATCATGAGTATGACAGCGGCGAGAATATGTTTCCTCTGTACCATGCGAGAAGTATGACGGTCATGAGCTGGCCTGAGGGGCTCAAAGTCTTCGACATCAGTCTCAGAGCCATCGATGTCCATGTGCTTTGTCAGGGGCCGCGACTCAGGTGCAGAGTCATCATGCATCGTGAGCGCATATTCTGGGCCCTTTCGATCCATGGTGGTTGTAAGGGGTGTAGGGGACCGTATGCTCTGGTGGCATCAAGGGAATTGTGAGCCTGACCAGAGCCGATTGGGATGTGCTACCTACCTAGGTAGTTCCCATGTCCGACGTCGGGAGCAAGAACAGCCCCAATTAATGGAGAACGAAGACGAACCTGCCGAAGCCTTCCGAGGCTGCATCCGGTCGTGGAGAGCCGGAGAGATACGGTCAGATGTCTCTGTGCTTTTTGGACGTCAGGTCATCTAGTCGATCAATGCGGGAAGCTATCCGTCTAGAGCCGAATCGTGGCACGCGTCAGCCGCACGCCAAGCCTGGGGTAATGTTCGGATGGAACAAAGGGATGGAAGCAGGCGTTCCATTACGTCTTGGTGGTTAATGAGCTTCGACCAATGGCGATCCTAGTTTCTCGTGAGCGCGACTCACCTGGGTGAATGCTATTGGGTATGGACTAAGACTATCCCACACTACCGGCCCAGGACACGGCCCTGGTTGCTGTGATCTACATGTGCAACTCTGGTGGCAGCGGGCCCGCTTCCGGGACCATGATACTGCCGGTGTTGGGTGCACAGTCCACCCTCGAATGCACTGATGAAGATGTGCAAGTATTCTTCTTCAACCGGCGGCATTGGTGTGGAAGTCTTAGAATTGTTTGACACGTGTGTTTTCGGTGAGCTACAATGCTTCCTTAGCTGCTTGGTACTCATACAGAATTGCAATATTCTTAGAATACTGAAATGATATAAGTGAATCCCAGGATCTCACCCCTTTGCACACGAGAAGGGCGAGTACGTCGATTAACACTCCGCCCAGTTGAGCCACCAACGCTATGTGTCATCGCGTTGCTGTTTTATTTGGGCTACCCGAGCACAGCTTCCCGGCTGCAAGACTATTATTGGCGTTGGAAGTGGCATACTGCAGGTTGTCGGAATTGGCTGCTCCGATAATATGAGTTACCCGGTGCTCGTTCACAAGCTCGTGGCAGCTTTGGCACCCAATGACCAGAAGGGTGTTAAGACTAATATTAGGCTACTGAAGCTATCGTATGCTAACAGATGGGGCTATAAGGGCGCCTAGCCGGGAACGGTTGGAATTCACGCCGACGTAGATCTTGAAGACTTTAGCTTTATGTTGGCGAAAGGCAAACGCCTCAACAACACAAAGACAACATTGGACTCGATTCGATTGCCATAAGATCTAGCATGTTAGTCCCTCCTCTCAAGCCGCAGTCTATGTCTGAGCTAGGCTCAACATGAGTAACATAAAGCTTGGCCTGAAGATTTGGCCTATCTAGGTCCCAACATTGAGTACTGACAGGCAGTCAGCTTCATTCAGCTCTGACCTCCAGCTCGGCGGGGATGATATCTCATACATCATCGGGAAGCGGGACTACCAGCCAGAACGAGCTGGGAACACTGTCCAATCCGTGCGTTGAATGGAAGCTCGCTGCACATCCTGGAAATGGCGCCTTCCCAGGGATGTTTTGCCTGTCCCATGTGATCTTGCACCTTGACGATCAGCACCGGCTAGACAAAGAAGCCTTGCGATTCACTTGGGAATTACGTGATGACCAGAAACCAGGCACGGCTTATACGAAGTCCGACCATCCATTTCGACATGAGTTCACCTAACTGTGAGTAGAGGTAGCTGATGAGAGCTGGCCGTGGGATCCGACCTCTATATAAGGTCATACTATGTCCACTTTCTAACCAGATCATCAACCCAGAACACAATCGACCAGTCTCCAATCCAAGCACAGCCGACAGCCAAGAAAAACCCATCCTGACACCATGAAGCCTTCCACTCTCCTCCTCTCCATTCTGCCTCTGGCCATCGCGGTCCCACTTGCGGAGCCGGAGGCCGCCGCCGACATCGAGGCTCGTCAAGGATACGGCTCGTACGGTGACAAGAAGGGCGGTTACGGAAGCTAGTGAGTTTGATTTTCTTACATCCGATGTGCTTGAACTTGCTGTCAGCTTAGTACTCCTTTTCGCTCCCATTGGAAATTTCCTTCCTTCCATCCATGCCCAACTGTAGAAAACTTGCCTGCTGATACATGAGACCACAGCGGCTCTTACGGAGCCCCTGCTCCTGCGCCAGCTCCCGCGCCTGCGCCCGCACCGGCTCCCAAGCCTCCCAAGGCTGGGTACGGCTCCTACGGCGACAAGAACGGCGGCTACGGCAAGTATGGCAGCTACGGCGCGTACAAGAAGGACTTGGGCGATGTCCTCGCCGCGGCTGCTTACTACTTGGAGTAATCCGAGTGCAATCAAAGAGAGACACCCAGGAGACGGCGATCGACGGGCTCCTTGCTTGCAGCCTCGATTGGAGGGGAAGGGAGAGACGAGTGGGCGGTGCGCACCGTTCAATTGGTCATAGCTGGATGTATCATCATCCAGAACTTGTAATTTTAATCGACCCGAGATGATTCCAGAAACTGTAACGAGTTTCCCGGAGTCCAGAGCTCATGGGGCGCTCTCAATATATTCACTCATTTGATCATCACATGTGTGCCACTCTTGCCTGGTTTAATCTAACGTCTGCCGATATCCTTGCTTTTTGATGAAGGGAGAAGAGCTTCCCCTATTAAGCAAGAAGACAGATAATTGGAGTGAATAGATGGTAGTGATTTCCCTGAGGAGATGTTTTCGGCTCTTCTTTCATAATTGCGTGGATAATCATTAAGTAGATAAAAGTATTTCATGCTTGCGCTCTATCTCACTCCCGCCCCCCTCTCTATGACAGTCTATACCGCTCTCTATGTGGCACTTGAACAATAACAGGACCACACCAAACAATATGCAGAACATTGACAGAAAACTCAAAACCCACTATACGGGTCAACATCCAGAATCCTCCAAGCGCCAAGGACCCAAGCACCATTTGTGGCCGAGTAGACTTCCCTTATGACCCGAAGACCCTCATCAGAGAACCACAGTTGGCTTGGGTGCACCCTTGGTGTTCATGACGGGGATCTTGGGGGCCCCGAACCGGCATGTAAGCGATTGCGGCTCCCAGGTGTTGGCTGTTGAATACCTCGACCAAGCCCAGAACTGCGGCTTCAATGCGATCCGTGGACATGGTGGGTGATTGATGCCTACCCGCCTTGAACTTCAAGGCTTGAAGCTGTCTATATTCATGCCGAAATAGATGATGCGGCCAGGTGGCATCAAGCGGCGAATGACGCCGTGATATTCATTCAATCGGGTCTGTCGCGCGATATTCGTCGGCGAAATTGATGGTTGCCAAATGCACCACCTCATTGGACGTCTTATCTTCGGTGGCGCAGAAGTGTCTTACTGGAATTAAATTGTCCAGGGCCAAGGGCGACCGTGAGAAACCCAGATACAGCCTTTGTGCCATTTGGAGAAGCATTGACTCCTCGCGAGCGACTTCTGATGGACGGGTCTTAGAGGCCTAGTTCTTTGCCAACACACTGGATGGCCTTCGTAACCTCAGACCTCGTTTCTTCAGGGTGTTTCCACGAGGCGTTGCCAATGTGCGGAATTCCATTCCAAGGTTGGCTTCCTCTGTGCTGGGGCCCAGTGTTTTGTCAATGGTCCCGAGCCTGTGGATGTAGCGGCTCGGCCCGACACTTTGCTCGAGCTTAATAGAAGCTGGATCCTTGTCCGTACATCGGGATGAACACAGCGGGACCTGACCTGGGAAGCCTGTACTGTAGCTTCAGCTGTCTGCACCGAAACGGAAGAGTGTCCTGGTGATGGAGTGTTTTCACAAAGCCACGGACTTCAGGGTGGAGGCCCCATACCTATCTGGTTTACCATGTGTGACGATTTTCCTTGATGCGGGCTCGGGGCCGGATACAAAGTCCAGAACAGGGCCAACATGGCTATCCAATTATGCAAAAAATAAAGACAGAATCCCCACTCACTGGCTTAATCTAATCCCTTGGAGGGATGGAGTTGTCCGTCAGTTCTTCCCTTCTGGCCATGGGAAACGCCCACGGCGGGGCAGACTGGCCAGTTTCGTGGGCAGACTTGACCCCAATCCTGCACACCATCCATCTCCCATTGCTGAGAGCCATCTAGGCCGCCACCGGCATAGCATGGAAACGAGTGGTTGAAGGTAAACCCCAGCTTAGGGACAATCAACCAATCTCGTCTCGCTTGACCTACATCTAGCCAGTGTGTGGACAGGGCGCCTAGAAGCGCGGCCAAGATTGACGTCACCGGCGGTTGACGGCTGTATTCGGCCGATGCATACCGTGTTTTCTACTTCCGTGCCCCGCTGCGTCACTGGCGGTTTCGGCGGCATCTGCTGGGACGAGGCTCAGGCCGGGGCCAGGGCCGGGGCCGGAGCCGGAGCCGACTGTGTTAGCGTTTGCGTTGGACATAGTTCGTGTACTTTGTGTCACTTATAGCTTGGATTCGAGATGACTCGAAGGTGGATAGAAACAGCTGGTTGATCGCTTGTGTTTGGCGCGTTGAGATGGGAAGAGATTGAGGCGAAGAGCGCTTGCAGAGTTTAGATGTGCCGTCCTGAAACCACTTGCAGATACGTACCTGCGTCTCAGAAGTGGAGATCGAGGCCAAAATAATTCGAACGTTTTGATCTGACATCCGAAACTCAATCCATGAATTAAACATATCGAATGAACGGCAGATCTGTCGTAATTGACAACAGTGTGCTGGGAACAGGAGCCGTCGTTGGCTGATTCTTATCGAAGCTTCATGTTCTACTAACACTATACGTTCAGCATTTCGCTAATAAATAATTTTTAAACACCGAGGTTCTACACACCTATATATCCATGGAACCGTGTCTGAATCAAGCCACATGTCTCTTGACTTGTGCGAGTTATGTACAGAACCACCAACGCGAGACCCTTAGTCATGAGCTCCTTCATCCGTTATCTCCACCCAAACCCCTCATCTCTGTTGTCCCCGGCCCCAAATCCCGTTTTCGCTTGCCCAGTCTCGCAATCTTGCAACCTCCTCCGAGATCACTGCCAGATCCGTGCATGCATGCGACATGGCCGACCCAATAGACTGGTACCCGGCCCGCATCCTGCAGGCTCGGGCCGAAGGACAAGACGGGCCAAGTAAACCCAGCAGCCCCAACCCTTTCACCCTCATCATCCTCAACCAACCACTCCGGGATGTGCCGACCCTGAAGAAGCTTTGGAAAAACTGTAAAACACATCCCTCACCCCTGAGACTTTCCACACTGTGGCACTCAACCCCCTGCTGATGCACTATCAGCATGCTTCAAAGTCGCAGTAGATGGCGGTGCAAATCGTCTGCTGGATGTCCGCGAAAGCGATGACGGCGACAGTGATTTCGTGAGATCTGCCCCGCTCCTGTGACCATCACGAAAGGCCCGATTGGGTTCTCACAACGCACAGGACAACCTCGACGCCATAATAGGGGACTTGGACTCCCTCACGGCCCATGCACGGCAATACTTCACCTCAAGGGCCAAGCCGGCAAAGGTCATCCACGATCCAGACCAGATGTCAACCGACTTTGGCAAGGCAGTCAGATGGATCCGCGATTCATGCACTTCCCCCTCTCCGGAGGCGGGAACACGCGGCCCAGCACGCGACATCGTGGCGATGGGCGGCCTTGGAGGGCGGGTTGACCAGGGCCTGAGCCAGCTACACCACCTGTACCTGTACCAGACGTCGCCGACCTACGCCGACGGGCGCCTGTTCCTCGTCAGCGGCGAGTCGATCACGTTCCTGCTCAAGACGGGTAAACACCGGATCCACGTGCGAGATCCAGAGCGGGACGGGAACGGCGCGAGGAGGAGTGGGAGCAGGAGCAGGGAGGACGTGTTTGACAAGTACGCGGGCATCATCCCCGTCAAGGAGCCGAGCGTCATCACGCTGCGGGGGTTCGAGTGGGACGTGACGGACTGGGAGACCGAGTTTGGGGGCCAGATGAGCACGAGCAACCACGTGCTGCCCGAGACGGAGGCGGTCGAGGTCGAGACGACGAGGGACGTCTTGTTCACCATCGCGCTGAAGAGGTAGCTGGCCAGGTACACAGACACTCAGGGATTTATTTAGACTGAGTCTAGGACAGACAGCAGCAATGCCGTCAGCAGATCACATGTGTCCGCCCCACCTTCACCATGGTGCCCCCCTTCATCCCATGTCTGCCCGCCCTGCACCGTAGCTCATCGACCCCCCGAATCAACCCCGGAGCAAGTATCGGAGTTCCAGCCAGCTTAGATCAAACGGTATTCACCAGGAGGTAGCTTCAATCCGGCTGGAAATGTTACCAAAACGAGGCGCGCTGGTTAGAGCCCTACAGGTAGCACTGCAGGAGCAAAAGATCTGCTGCACCAGGACCAGAGAGTGCTGACAGAGATGTAGGCGCGGGTGCCGAACTCCTTTGCCATTTTGTGTCCCCACTACTTTTTGCACATTGTTCACTGTCGTTGAGTTTTGCCCATGTCTTGATTGATGTTGAGGAAATGTGGTCTTGGTGATGGCACTCGTCATGGCGACACGAGACATAATGCCAAACCTGCCCTGCTGCAAGCGCACCCGACATGTGAACGGACACGGTACGCTAGGGACGCAAGCACGCAATGGACGCAGAAAGTCTCCTCAATTTTTCCCATAGATGATGCCAGCTGTTTTCAAGTTCAGCCCAAAACGCCATGCTCATGCAGATCAGAAGTACAACAAGAACAACCAAGTGAAGAAAAAAAAAAAAACAGCCTGCCCATCCATGCCCTCAGTCACAGCCAAACTCGCTTCCACTCATCGCAAGAAATGTAGACACAGCCAGCAGAACCCAAAGAATATCACCACGCCCGCCCAGAAGATCCACTTGTCCTCCCTCGCGCGGCGCTCAATCATGCGGATCGTGTCCCCGGACACGCCGAGCGTGTTGGCGACCGAGTACAGCCTCTTCTGCGTGCCCTTGAGCATCTCGCGCTGCGTGCCCAGGTCGCCCAGCACCGCCTGGCCGCGCGCGATGTACTCGTCCAGCGCCGAGTTGGTGCTGGCGAAGAAGTTCTGCTCCCGCAGCGCGTGGTCCTCGCGCGCCACGTCGCTGCTGCCCATGCCGTACCCACCCCCGCTGCTGCTCCCGCCTGGAACCCCAGCCCCGCCGCTCGTGTTCCGCGCGTGTCCCCCACCCCCTCCGTACCCGCCGTACGAGCTGGACGTCGCCGCGTCCGAGGAGCTGGCCGCGTAGGGGTTCTCGGGCGTCGCGGCGTACGGCCGGCGGCCCAGCAGCTCGCCGCGGTCCTGCATGTGGAGCGCGTCGTCGCGCGCCGCCTTGAGCGACTCGAACTCGCGGCGGTAGTCGGCCAGCTCGGCGCGGAAGTTGCGTATGCGCTCGAGGGCCTTCTCCTGCTTGGCCGGGTTGAGCTCCTGCTTGGCGAGCGAGTTGTACTCGTCGATGGTGCGCTGGAACGCCGTCAGGGACGCGCTGAGGGAGCCCAGGGCCGCGGGGCTTATCGCGGCGGCGGGCGGGGCGCCGCCGCCATTCGGGTCCGAGGAGGATGGGCCCTGGCTCGCGAGGTTGGCTAGGTCTTTGCGGATCGAGGTGCTCTGCTTGAGAGCGCCGTTGAAGGTTGTGTTCTGCAGTAGTTTGGAGTCAGTCCTGAATTCCACAGATGCGTCTAGGTGGGGTCGAGAACTCACCATGATGGCACTGTGGATATCATGGGGTCATGAGTAGGAAATGGGTGGAAAGACAAGAAGCCACGATGCCAGTTCGAGTTGGATGGGCTTTTGCCTGCTGGTTGCGGTTGACGACGATCTGGCATTTCGAACTGCCAGCGCAGCTCCCAGCCTAAAAGTTGACCGCCTGCCCAAACTAGCCCCCGACCTCGGCAGATTTTACCGGGGTCTAAGCTAGCAGGGATATCCCATCTTGGTGCCTATAATGGCCTATGATGCTAAAACCGACGACACTTTCTCTTCAATCTTCATTTCGGGCGTCACACATTTCACTTTCCTCCGCTCCATTTAAGAAACCCTGTCCATAAATATGGCATAATACAGGTCATGATAAATCATCTCAAAAACAACCTTGATTGATCCCGGTCTTGACACCAAAAGGCACTCCAGGCTTGATGATGGCTTGTGACACGGCTGGATCACTACTGCAACTCATAGCTGCCAGCGAAAAGAAGATCACCATCATTCACTCGATCTTTTCATTTTTATTTTCAGCAGCATACATAGCCGCACCGTCACAGCTTCATCATCTGTTCCGGTCACATCCGACGCCTCTTCTGTGAAGCCGCAGCAACCTGCCTCAGTCTGAGCTCCCCCTGACCTCCACTGTCTCCCAAAGCTGTCTTGTACTAGGAAAAGGCACCGGCTGGCAAGGAGGGAGGAGGATAAGGTGGTATTATACGCGGTCGCGTTGGGAAGTGTTGGGTCGTAGGTCACTTGATATGGCAGCCACCGAGTTTGAGTTTCTCCCACACCGTCGTACCCGGCGCCGGCGAGTTGTTGATGCTGGCCACTACTGATGCAGTTTTTGTCGACCAGACCAAAGTAGGCCTTCTCGTCCAAACCACAGTAAGAATTCACACCGTTAGTCTTGTTTTTGACAACGTAGCTTTGTTTTGTAAAGTATAGCAATTATGACGAGAACTGATCTACTCCGGCTGCCACCTGAGCATCCACAGGCACCGGCCGCTCTCTTCAAATACCAATACGCTCGAGGTGCGGTGTAATGACTCAACCCCTCAGACTCACTGATAAGCCAGACTGAAGGGCACAGTCTCAATAGTGAAATAATCCTCCGCGACATCTGGGTCCCCAAAGATCCGCAGCGTCTTGACAACCAACTCGTACTGCCCAGGAGGCACGACAGACCCATCAGCCAGCAGGCCCGTGAACGGCGCGACATAGTAGTACCGCGGGAGGTAAGTAACAGGGTAGCCGTACACGCTGCCCGCGATCGTGGTGCCCAGGACCTCGGTCGTGTTGCCGGTGTAGTTTGAGCTGAGCGGGACGACGTCGACGCGGACGACGCGCGCGCCGAGGTCGAGCTGGTACGTCGCGGCCGGGTAGGCGACGGTGGCGTCGGGGTTCTCGGCCGCCGCGAGGGTCGGGTAGGGCACGGTGAAGGTGGTGTTTGCGGCGACGGCGCTGAGGTATGCGTCGCTGTAGGTGGTGAGGTAGGTGTAGGTCTGGTCGAGGCTGGTGGCGTTGTACAGGCTGCCGGCGACGCCCAGGTAGGGGATGGTCAGGCTGTCGCCGTTGGTGCCGTTGACGGCGATGTAGCCGCTGTAGACGGGGAGCAGCGAGGCGTCCAGCCCCGCGGGGAGGGTGGGCGACACGGTGATGTTGGCCGTGGAGCCGGCGGGGACCTCGATGGTGCTGTCCGAGAAGGCGAGGGTGGCGGCGACGTCTGTTGTTGGGTTGGGGAAGTAGGCTGGCCAGGACGCGGGCTCTGTGAGCGTGTATGCCGTCAGGGCTGGGACGTGGCTGAGTGTGTAGGTCACACTGTCGGACCCTGTGTTCTCGATGCCGAACGTGTAGCTGTCGACGAAGTGGTCGGTGTCGTTGAATGAGATGCTGCTGACACTCAACAGCGTGTCGGTGAAAGCTGCATCGTAGGCCTGGATCAAGCCGGGTCCCTGCTGAGCTACCGGGGCGAGCCCAGAGTATGTAGCAGTGCCGTCGTTCCACAAGTTGGCTTTCGCAGTGTTGGTGATGACCTTGCCGAGGATTGTTGGGTCGAATGTGCCGCGGACCTGGCCGACCAGCGCGTAGATGGCTGCGACCTGAGGTGTGGCCATTGAAGTCCCAGAGAGGATCGCATATCCACCCAGAGCAAGGGGCCAGGTGGAGAGGACATTGCCGCCGATTCCAGCCACATCGGGGTAGACATCAAGCTCGTACGTAGGGCCCCAGCTGGTATAGGTGCTGGCGTAGCCCCCGGTGAGCGTGTTCTCGACTGAGGACAAGACGACGCCTGCATAGTTGGGGTCCACGAAAGTGAGGATGACGTCCAAGTCATCGTTCAGCTCATCGACAAACTCAGCACCCTGATCTGCAGACACCATACCGGCTCCCAGGATCGAGCTGGCACCGGTGATATCTGGTGAAATGACCCTGATGATTCAATAATTAACATAAGCTTCATAATTCAAGCATTGTCGAGTATTGTTTGGACTTACTCATCAGAGTTGGCGTAGAAAAGAATGTATTGTGCGCCGTAAGCAGCCGCGTTGTTTGCCTTGGTTGCGAAGGTGCACGTTCCGCGGCGGATCAGGACGATGTAGCCGGACAAGTCAGGTGTGTCAGCGGGAAGGGCTGAGCAGGCATCGTCGACAACAGTCGTAGTGTTGCTAACAGCCCACAGGGGCAGCGTCACATTGCCAATTGGGACCGAGCCGGCGACCCATCCGAACGAGACAGAAGAGTTGGTCTCGCTCGTGGTGTAAGTGGCCTCGGTCAGCAGCTGAGGGTACTCCGAGTTGTCGAAGGATGCAACCGAGGTGACTCCCTTTCCGTCCGCTGCGGCGCTGCCAAAGAACTGGCCATACTCACCGGCGTTGCCAGCAGCCAGGGTGCAGGGCACTCCAGCTTCGACAATGCGTTGGGTGGCCACGGACCACGGCTCTTCGCTCCAGCCCGAGTCGCCTCCAATAGAGGCCGTGATGATATCGCTGCCCGCCTCGTACGCCATGTTGAAAGCAGCAATTAGGACATCGTCTGCACTGCTGCCATCGCATCCGAAGACTCTGAACGCCCCCAGGGTAACTCCAGGGGCTGCACCAGTGAAGTTGTGCTCGTTTGGCTGAGCAGCAACAATTCCTGGAACACTGTTAGCTATACAAAGCACCCATCATGTGTGAACAGGGGCTGCATCTCACCTGCAACGTGTGTTCCGTGACCAGCGCAGTCATAGGGATCGGGATCCGGTACGGGCGTGTTGTAGCCAGTGTAGTTGTCCCCAACAAGATCGTAGCCGTAGGCAACCAGGTATCCCTCGCCGAAGCCGCCTCCTAGAGCAGGGTGCAGGTAATCGACGCCAGTGTCGATGATACCGACCTTGACGCCGGTGCCAGTGTAGCCAGCGGCACGAAGCTCGTCAACCTGGGTTTGCACATGGGTGGAGAAAGTGTCTGTCTCGTTGCCGCTGTCCTGCCGCTTGCGGAGAGCAGCTGCAGCTTGCTCCGGAGTGATGCTGGTCCCGGTCGTGATCTTCTTCTCGATGGGCACGTTGATGCGGCGGACTGGCCACAGCGACTTGACCGCCGCCAGAGACACAATTTGATCCACAGTCTCGGCCTCATCAACAACGTCTTCTAGCTTGAATGAGGCGCCTTTGAAGAGGCTGTAACTCAGGTTCAAGCGCTCGGAAAACTTGATGTTCTTAGAACTCAGACTGTCATAGAAAGAGAGAATGTCCTGTGGCAACTTATTAGATGAATGTACATGGCGTATCTGGAGGAGTATTGATCGTCTCTTACGTGAGTGTCTTCGAATTCGACCATGTAGGCGCCAGGAATAGTAGCGTTACCCTTGGGAGCCCTCACGCCAGCCGCAGATACAGTGGAGACAAGGGCTCCACCCAAAAAGGATAGCACAGAAAAGAGTGGAAGCATGGCTATACCGTGCGTGTCACAAGGGACAAAACAGCAGAGAGAGAGAGAGAGAGAAGACGAGTGAAGCGGAGACGCGCCTCTTAGGCTACCTACCAAGTCATGGCCAGGAGATGCGTGGGATATCACGAACCCGTCTCCTTATATACTGGGCGCGCGCTCCTCACCTCTGAAGTGAGGAGCGCTATCCATCGCGCATGCTTTTCTTGTTCGGCATGTGGAGGTGGCAAGCAGAGCTCACCCGACCGGGGACACCAATGACCATCATATGCGCGAACGCGATGGGCGGTCTTGGCTGCTTGATCCGGGAAGGACTGGTCGATGCAGGGTGCCAGATGGGAGGCCAAAGCCCGCAGATAGCAACGCGAGGCCTGGGAGAGGTCGCATTGGTACCGGCGCAGTACAACATTGAACCCGCCAATACGCGTCCCGCCGCCCCGCGTGCTAATAATATGAAAACGGATATTCGCAGGGCAAAAAACGGATGGCGCAAGGCAAGCTGCTTATAAAAGCCGCCCCACCCTAGCTGCAGCCAATTAAAAGCTACTATTTAACTATAACCTATTACCCTTATAATACTTTTTATAACTATAATAACCTCCGCCTATAAGGGCTTCTTTATTATTAAAATAAATTTAATTATCCTATATTAATATTATATTAAATTAATTAAATATTTATTAAAATTAATTACCTTAATATTAAAGTTTACTTTTAATTACTTAAATATTATTTTCTTAATATTATAATAATAATATAGGTTTAAATTTACTTTAGTTTTAAGATATAATAATAAGCTAATTATTATTAATAAAATATTAATATTATTACCTTTAATAATTATAAACTAATATTTTTTATAATAAATATAATACCTAGAAAAACCTTAAGGCTAATTTAAATAAAGTAATAAAATTACGATAATAGTAGGAAAGAAAGGTTTAAAATAAAATTATAATTTAAATAGCTTAAATATCTTTTAAATTATTATAAATTTAAATTATTAAATACTTTAATAAATATAATAATAATATAGTATAATTATAATAAAAAGGTTATTTAAGTATAATAATTATAGAGTTAATATAATAATATATATAAATTTAGGTGGTGGGCGTTATTTATACATTAGTGGCTGCATGTACCCCTGTACCATCCGTTTTTTGCCCTGCGAATATCCGTTTTCAATAATATGAGAGCATGAGGTGCTGGCGGGCGATGGTGCACAGAAAAGGATGATATCCGCCAACGCTGCCAAACTGATTAGGCGGCCCCTGACAGACGACTGGTAGGATGATATTGCTTGGACCGGACGACCACTGTTATAGCTGGGGTGGCTCACGTCGAGTTCGCGCGAGCTTCCACACCAGGCCAGGGCACGGTTGTGATTATTGGCACCGCCAAGAGAAGATGTGATAAGAAACCACTGCACCCATTGCATGCAGAGGGTTGAGGGCCCCCGCCAATCACATCTGGGCCAGGGGCCTGGGTTATGAAACATAGCGATAGAGAACTCTCATAGCATTTCGGCCCGGGTAACTCCTTGTACAGAGTCGTGTAGTTTAGACTGATCTTTATTTGACCTTCTTCTGTGATCGTCTGTGGCTATCATAAGGCGTCGAGAGACATCAGGTACTTCTTGTTCGACCCTCGTGTATGTGCGTCTTTGGAGTCATGCATACCTGCCTAGGAATACCAAGAGCTATTATCGCAAGACTCTCGTATTTCATGCATGTTCTTATTACCGGGACGCCTCAGGGAGGACCGCATCTGCATGCAAAGCGTCTGCCTTGGTTGCACAGCTCGGAAGTAATTTCGACGCCACTCTCCTGCATCATTACGTGAATCCATCTAGTGCTCAGTATTCTGAGATGATTTTTGATCTGCCATGCATGCTCAGAGTTTTTGTGCTCATATTAGTTTAGTCTCAGCATGGCCATCAGCAATCAGTATACCACTGGTTGACAGCGGTCTGGACTTGAGCCTTTTCCTGCATCATGTCACTTCAACAAGCCACCACCCATTTCCAATTCAATTTGTGGCGCATGACCACAACATTGACAAGATCCCATGATATTTCCACATGCACTGAAAACCCCACCTGGCCCATCTTCGACTCTATTGGAGCGAGCAGCTTATCAGTAATTCCCCCACACGCCGAAAGCATGCCCAGGGTGAGGTTCATCTTACCCAACCAACGCTAGGACCCCCTTGATCACCCCAGCGGCTCTGCGTTGCATTTTGCGCCGCTGCAGATATCACGTCAAATCGGATGCCGAGCTCAAAGTGAAGCAAAATTACCTCCTGATTTTGTAGTAGCATTGCCCACACATATATAGTCCATGGGACCAGATATTGCTCGTTGTATAGTCCGCCTAGATTCTTGTTAAGCTTGCCAAACCTGAGGAAGCCGCACTGCCTGTTTGTTGGGAAGCGTGAGAGGGACGACCCTTTCATTTGATGGACTCCCAGCGAGTCAACGGCCGGCCCTGGATGTCGAGGCTGTCCCGCATAGGGGTTTCTCATGGGAGACTCTCTCTCACCCGAGGCTATCCCACTATAAGTTATTTCACTAGACACAGATCGCGCATTCCAGCGGACGACGTCTCCTGGGTGAGCTTTGTTACCTGCGTCATAACACTAATAGGCCGGCGAGGGCTGGCAGTATGTAACCCCCTCTCCGAACACGCGCCGCCAAGCGTGCATAGCATATGCCTTTGTTACCGCTGAAGGGCTTATGGACCTTTAACGAGCTGATGCTTTCCAGCTATCCGCTAGAAAATCCTGGTGAATCCACATCAGCGCTCTGACTTGTGGCTCGTCAACCGGCTCGCGACGGATGCGCCAGTCATGATCATTGTACCAAGATGACAACGCAAGGTAATCCGCACTTTTGATTGGAATTATTTCCATGATCTAAATGATGCTCTGAAAAAACATTTGAGATCTTTTGCGCCGTCTTCGCTCAACATACTTGCTTTACTGAGGTCGATATCTCTGTTACTTACCATAACCTGCCGCTGTTTTCTAAGGATAAGAACGCGCATCGTCAAGCCACGCTGTGAGTCACGCAGGAGCCTTGCGCCAGTTAGGAGACACATGATTCTGCCCCGCAGAGGTCACTGCCCCCCGAAGGCTGAGTAACAAGTGGAAGAACGAAACAACTACATGACTGCCCCGGCCGGTGGTCCTCCAACTTACAGTTCTCTTAGCGCTAGTAGTAAATATCCTGGTGTAAATGCGTAGCCCTGTAGCCAGCCCTGTCAGCCTTGGTGGCATTTTGTTGAGCCTTGCGTGCGATATAAGCTAGACGCATAGTGTCGCGTAATATTACTGACTAGCCCAGACAGCGCCTTAACCCTCGGTCCGCAACTTAGAATCACGGTATCTATGATGATCGAATAGGTATTTAACCAATTGGTGCTTGTCCACACCTGGGCATCATATGTCAGATACGAACTTGCCTCGCAATCTTTTTTGTGCGACTACAAGCTGATGACCAGCTTCGGTCTATTATCGCTGATACCACGAGCGTAGAACGAAGAGACCCACCATTTTGTGTTCTTGCTTCTGAATTGTGCATGTCGCGCCAGGAATTTGGGACAGATACTCCTGAGCCAGAAGGTGAGTAATCGATGAGGAATTGAGCATTCTCGCTGACAAAGAGTGCGAAGAGAAGAGGAAATTGAGAACAGTATCCACCACCTTGCTACGCAAGATCTGTCCAGAACAAACCTCCAGCCTTAAGAGTCATGTTACTCGAGTTTCAATTGGCACCATATTTACAGACACACTAGCAGTGCCATCTACTCGTTTAACCCCAGGGTATCGATCCACTACTGCACGGAAATCTGTACTGGATTTTATCATCATTACGAGTAAATGAGTAAGTATAGCACGGCTCTGACAGTTCTGACAGCTCTGACAGCTCTGGTTGGTTATATACCCTATCTGTGTGGATTTATATAGACTATCTCCTTGAAAACGCTAATCTCCGTGCGTTCTAAGTTCGCATATGGTCCCACCACAAATATCTACCCCAGGGGGAGTTTTGCCCTGTAATTGAAAGAATTAAGCTTCCTTATCAAATTCCCTCGCTCAGCTGAATCAAGGCTTTTCAGAGACTCCACATCCATGGATCTCACCACACCAGTCCTATCGCTGTCGTCTCTACCCAAGGGCTATACAAGTTTTCTTCTGTGATTGAGTTCCACCTGAAAATTTATCAAAAGTGTAAAAAAACGGGAAGACCCGTCACTGCTCGCTTATCTGTTTATAAATGCTCATGTAGCAAATGGATGTCCGAGCGACGAGTCAGCGTGAGATGTCATGAATACCTAGGTACTTGGGAGACAGCTCACATCATCGCAGGCGGTGAAGAAGATGGCTTAAAGTTCTAGCTTCGATTTGGACGTTCCAATATCTTTCTGATGTGTCTCGTCTCCTGCAAGACCAACAATTAGGTACCACCATGGAGGAAATTCGGCATTGGTCGGCCGTCAACGGGAAGAGGGCTGATGCCAGCGGAGGGGATCGTGGCCAGGGTTGGGGGTGCCGCTGATTTGATTGGCATCTAGTACCTAATGATGGCTGGCCAATGACCTAATTGTGCATCTTGCGTGTTATCGGACCCCTGCCAGCTGGGCCCAGCTGTGGGGCTGTCAGAGCCATGATTAGTGTTTATCCCTTTGGCTGCTGACCTTCGACGTCGGACTCATTGGCCTTTTGTCAACAAGGAACACGACACATTCGCTTTTGTCAACACCAGCCCTCATGATGCGAAGCGCATCGTTGCGGCAGCTCAGGCTGTTGCATGGCTCGGCTGGTGTCCTGTTTACGAGGTCAATTGGTGCGTCGGTGCCACGCCTGCTGCAGCGCCCGGTGGCAGGTGCGGCGGACGCGGTGAGGACCGCCTGTACTGGGATTTGGTCGTGCAGCCGCAGGCCCGGCCGAGAGGGCGATGTCGGCAGACTCAAGCTCTCATCACACACCCAGCTGCGCCAAACACGGCGTCAGCAGCTGAGCACGACATCGGCTCGAGCTCGGGATGAAGACAATGGCCGGGACGAGGACACGGGCTCCTACAGCGAGGCTGATCATGAACACGCCGTCATCTCAACCTTTGACCTGTTCTCCATCGGCATCGGCCCTTCGTCATCGCATACAGTCGGGCCAATGCGTGCAGGGAACATCTTCGTGACAGATCTGCTCGAGGCAGGCCTCCTGCACAAGGTCCACAAGATTCGAATCTCCATCTATGGCAGCTTGGCCCTCACCGGCGAAGGCCACATGACACCATCTGGTACGTTCATCTTTGGGTTGCACTGGCACCGGGACTCTTGCTGATCCGTCTCTATCAGCTCTGGTCCTTGGCCTCGAGAGTGCCGATGTGGAATCGATTGACACAGCTTACGTGCCTGCTCGATTTGCCGAGATCAAGGCTACTAAGAAATTGTTCTTGGGCCATGGCCTTCCCGACGGAAAGGGCAAGGAGATTGAATTCGACTACGATACCGAATTCGTCTGGGAATGGGGTCGGAAGCTGCCCATACACAGTAATGGAATGCGTTTCATGGTTTTCGATGAGAACGGCGACATGCTGGCAACCAATGATCTCTTCAGCGTTGGCGGAGGCTTCGTCGTGAACGGGGCTTTGTCCACGGCAGCTTCTTGCACGGAGCCTTCCATCTCAATGGACAAGGACTCTGGCGCCCCAACACCGGGGACTCATCCGAAGGATTTGGGAGAGAACCTGTTTTACAAGGAAATCAGACGGTCCGATGCAGCCGGTGATCGTAGGAGCGGTATTGAGGTCAAGCCAAAAGATGACGCAAAGCTCCTGGAGCCAGGCCAAGCCGAAAACGAGACTGCTGTTGTCACCTCTGTGGAAGATGCACAAACAATCGCCGGTATAGAAGATGAGACCGGCGGCTCGGCGCAACCAAGTCACCCTTTCAGAGATGCGAACAGCCTTCTGGCCCTCTGCCACAAGCACAATCTTACCATTGCTCAATTGGTCTACGAAAATGAGAAGAGTCACGGCTATACTGATGAAGAGATATACACCAAGATCATGCGCATATGGCACGTCATGGACAACAGCATCCTCGAAGGCGTGCAGGCCTCAGCCGAGACGACACTTCCGGGATCTCTGAACCTGCATCGACGTGCACCAGCCTTGTACAAGCGACTTACCCGTGGTCTATATCCCGCAAGTGCACACAAGATTGCTTCTGCTGCAGAGGCACCTGGGCAGGGCAGGCTGACAGGCACAACCGGCATGTCTGGGTCAACAGGTCTTGCGTCAACGGCGACAACACGGTCCAAAGTTGGCACCATCGCCAAGCGTGGCCCACCTCGCGTTCACGGCTCACTCAGTCACCCAGTCATGCCGTCTCCTCTGCGGCGCACCGAGTTCCCGGCGATGGACTACCTGGCCGTCTACGCCATGGCAGTCAACGAGACGAACGCAGCCGGCGGCCGGATAGTGACGGCCCCGACCAACGGCGCCGCGGGGATCATCCCGGCCGTGCTGAAATACACGGTCGAGTTCATCAGCGACGACCCCGAGCGCGACATCATGACCTTCCTGCTCACATCCGCGGCCATCGGCATGCTCTACAAGCGGGGCGCCACCATCTCGGCGGCCGAGGGCGGGTGCATGGCCGAGGTGGGCGTCGCGTGCTCCATGGCGGCGGGCGCCTTCGCGGCGTGCATGGGCGCCAGCCCCGAGACGATCGAGCAGGCGGCCGAGATCGGCATCGAGCACAACCTCGGGCTGACATGCGACCCCATCGGCGGGCTCGTGCAGGCGCCGTGCATCGAGCGCAACGCCCTGGGCGCCATCAAGGCCATCTCGAGCGCCAACCTCGCCCTCAGCAGTTCTGGCACTGCAAAGGTGCGCCTCGACGACGCCATCCGCGCCATGAGGCTCACGGCCCAGGGCATGCGCAACGAGTTCAAGGAGACGAGCCTCAGCGGCCTTGCTACGAGCGTGCCGTTTAACATCCCCGTCAGTGTTCCTGACTGCTGATTGGGCGTGTGGCCAGATTTCGTGTCTAGGATAGAAGAGGGATGCTTGATTGGGCAATCAGTGTCCGCGGGAAATGTTTTCTTTTTGGTGTTTTGGTCCGGCTTAAAAGATTGGTACTCAATAGACGGTTCGAAGAGGCAATATTGCCAATCCCACAAAGATCTCATTTAGCAACTTGGCCTTGTCCTGCGTCTTCCAGTCTCGTGGTGGCTCAGAGTTGCTTTCACAATTGTGCTTCTAAATGATCCACTGTGTCCAGCAGAGGTCCCGTGTGGCTTGATTTTGGGAGCAGCTGTCAAGGATTAACAGGCGGGCCTGGTTCCCTGCAAACCCGTTGTAACAATCAGATCGCCGGACTCGGGCCCATGACGGCAAGGGAAAGAACCAAAATGTTTGCCTGCGCTAATTACGAAGGCACAACCGTGTAAAGCTGGATACGTGTAATACCAGAAAGTGACCAAGACCAAATAACTGTGGGTACGCACTTGCTGTGCCACGTTACCTAGGTAGCTTTGTCACGTAAGATCAGTGAGTGGTAGAAGCTCAGTTCATAAATATGCCTGCACTTGATCACACTTCGGACACAAACACCATGCCATGGCTTCTGTGAGCTGTGATGGTGTTCTAATCGTGAGCAATGCCTACAAAGACTACTTAAAGACCTTGATGGCCTCTTGCTCCATCGCAAAAAGCTTGAAGAGTCTGCCAACCTCAAGACATAGCCAATAACAAGACCCAAGACACATTACCAGATCAAGACATTCGCACATACGCAGTGCCACAAACCAGCACGAGCGTACTCCAGGCCTCGTGAGCAGAAGCTCTGATCTTCGTATTGCCCCACAGTCTTGCTGACTTCCCACAAGGCTTTCATCGATCTCTGAATCATTGCTCGGGGCTGTCAAGAACGAGAAAATTTTACCATGAGCACCTCCGAACCTGCGAACCCTCCCGCAGGCCCTGAACCCCGGGCCGAAGATCTGTGCGGCTCGTGTGGGATGGACATTAACCGCCCATGTGCCATCCACCAGTGGGTCGACTGCTCTTGCGCCAGCGGGACTGTGGAATGCCATATCTGTCACGGCAGGGGTGTATTCCCAACTGCCCTGTCGGACGGGACATACGGAGACTGCAACGCCTGCGTCAGCACCGGCCGGATGGCAACATGCCGCGATTGCGGTGGCTCCGGCCTGGTCCCCGTCAACCCCCACCGCAGTCGCCGCGGTCGTCCCCGAGTACAGGCCGCATGTCAGGAATGCCATGGACGGGGCATGATTCAGTGCAAGAGGTGCAAAATGACCCTGCGGGTCCATGAGTTCCGTCGCTTCTGCGGCGGCGAACCGCGGCCAGACGGCCCGCGTCGTCACCCCAATGCGAGACATTTTCACAGGGACGATTGGAGCATCGTGGATGATCCAGCTTTGCCTCCTGAGGGAGTGGAACCATTCATGTAAAGAGTGAGAAAGCTGGTAAAAGGTGAAGATGGTCGTGGTACAGATACAGTGGGTTTGCTTATTGGAGCTGGCTGGGCCTCAACGGGGGAAATTGGGGCCAGGAAGCTGACAGCCATTTGATATCAATGAATGCACTCGCGAAACGATGAAATCAACTGAAAGGTACCAATTCAAGTGGACAATCCCTGCTTCGGCGCATAGTCTCATTGTATTGAAAATCAGAGTGGGCTCGTAAGTTCGTGTACGTACCCTAGGGTAGGCTATGACAAGCGCAGATTGGCGCTATTGACTCAGATGAATCTTACAATGTAATCATTCCTCCCAAATCCTTTCTGATCAGCCCGATCTCGTCAATTTAGAGTGAAACCACCAGCCAACTCCATCACTCCGTCGGGATCAACAGAACTCTTGATAGCCCTCAGCCTCGCCGCATTCGTCGCTCCGTACATCTCGTCAGCAGTCGTGCCCGCGATCGCGTAGTTAGGATACGCGGTGAAGCTGTCTCTGACGATCCCTTCCTCCACTGCGACTTGCTTGATGCGCGCAATGGACGCTTTCACCGCAGCGATCCAGAACTCGTCGTTGGTGGAATGGTTCCAGGCACAATACAGACTGATCTATGGCGAGTGGGTTTCACGATTAGTTCAATAGAAAAGAGTGGTAAGCCAAGAGAATGGATATGGGTGCTTCTGCTTACCAGAAGAGGTGAGTCGGCGTGAGGGAACGCACTCTCGGTGGTGTACTTCCCATATTCTAGGAATGGGTCGACATCGTAGCTTATCAGCGAGCCGCTGTGCAAAGCCATCTGGGCTGTGAGGCTCTGTGACGGGGTTAGCGACACGAATAGGTGGCAGATTAATAAATCTTACTTGGACCTCGTCCTTGATAGCAGCTAGCAGCGTCGCTGTGAATGTTGATACCGAGACCGTATGCGATGTACCCCTACTGTTCTGCAGGAGCTGGGCCGCCTCGGCCGCTACGAAGTTCGAGAACGGCTGCTTGTACGCGGCATCGGTGACGGGTATGATTCCATCGAACATGGCAAAGCTGTCTCCGGGGTCTGGACCATCGTAGAAAATAAGGAGCACTGGTGTGAGCGCGACTCCGGACAGCCCTTCGAGGGTCAGGATGATCTGCGCCTTGGGATCCGTGACTGTACGTGTGAAAACCTCGGTCGCGTTCAGAAGCGCATCAGTCTTGTCGGCGGTGTAAACTCGTAGTCCGCCCTAGTTAAGAAGTCTCAGCTTCGCCCACGGTGCACCAAGCGTCTTTTGTTTGACGGAAGTATCGCGTACGAAGATCTGGGGCGGCTGTGGATGGGTCTCATAGACTATAGAAGTGACCACGGCGAAGCGGTTGAGGCCGCCTTTCAGTGCAAAGAAGAGATCCGTGTTGGTGCTAGCGGAAGCTGTGGTGATCGTGCCGTTCTGTGTGGGGCCTACGTTAGTTCTTGTAGACGCACAAGATGATGACAACTTACCGGTAGCACGACATTGTACATCCTCACAGTATCGCAGGTCAACCCAAACTGGTTTGTCTTCCTAAACATTTTGCGTTGGTGCCTATGCGCTCAATTGGCCCTGCGGACCTGGGACATACCAGGAAAATCCTCCTCCTAGCGTTACGCCGCCAACGCCCGGCCCGGACAATCTACCGCCAACGACATTGACGTCTTCGCTAGACAGCCCCTTGTATACTTCTGCCCAAGTCTATTTGTACGGGGTGACAACATGATCAGCGGTGTCATCACAAAGACTTAGCCGAGAGGGCACAAACCAGTCCCATTCCAATTTCGACGGTTGACTTATCCTCGCATAGACTGATCTGCCTCATGCGAGTGAAAGCAATATGCACACCGGGCGTGCTAGATTGGCCAGGGTTGGAGGCATGGCCTCCGCTCTTGAGGGCGAAGGGGGTTCGCGATTGCCCGATGATAGTCATCTGTTGTACAAATTGTGAGTTAGAAGATGATGCAGGTGTGACAAGGCGTGGTTTAAAAATGACATATTGAACAGCTGGCTTGGGAATTCGATACGTACTGCTATGGAGACATCTTTGGGAGTCCCAGGCTCAAAGACGCAGGTAGGCTTTTGACTTGACGACGCAAACCAGTGATCAATGGCGGTGACATATGTCGCGTCCACTATTGACAAGTAAGTAAATGAGTCGTCCAGCGTCGTCTTCGACAGTATCTTGTTTCATATAGAGACCCGTCACGGCAATACTTACATGGGGCCGTGATGATACCGCTGGAGCTGGAAATATTTCCTTTAATGTCGTTGCAGGTCTGCAGTGCCGAATCTACATCAAAGCCTTTAGCCACGCACGCCAATGCGGCTATGGCCACCGAAGCCCCGGCTGGGATTCTCATTTTGTGAAATCTGGGTAAGCTTCCAACTATTACTCAAACGGATGTCAACCACGGTAACAGGATGCTTGGTGAGGGCCGGATTTCCCATGCTTATATTGTAATTACTATGCCTGTACCAAGATATCAGCCAGAGTTGGCCCACCCATCTCTGGTATTCCGCTTACCCAGTATATTAAGTGGGCTAAAAGTTAACTCTATTTTCTATAGACTTTCGCCCGCCCTATAAACTTTTCGCCTACCTAAAAGTATCTTTTTCGCTTAATAAGTTCCCGCACTTTTAAAATCTTTAGCTATTCTAAATAAAGCGGTAGTTCCTCTAGACATTCTTTTAACGCCCTTTAGCCTTTCGGCGCCTTCTAGCTTCTTAGCGCCCTTTAGCCTCCTAGCGCTAAAGGGCCTTTTATATAATAAAAGGCCTTTTATATATTAAAGGGCCTATTAAATTATATATAATTATTAATCCCTTCTAGGTATAAGGTTAAAAGACCTATAATTATATTTTTTTAAAAATTAAATTTTATTTAACTATATTATATTTTTATAACTAGGCTTTATCTCTTTAATTTATTTAAATAAAAGGTAAACCTTCTTAAAAAAGTTATAATAAATAATTAACCTTTCTTTTTTTATTTAACTTATTATTTATTCTTACTTTATAAGCGATAAACTTATTTATTTCTTTAAAATAAACCTTATATATCTTTAAGGTAATAATAAATATATCGATTTACTTAAATAAAGAAAGGTTTTTATCTTTATACTCCTTTACCTTAATAAAAAAACCTCTTACTTAAGTAAAAATTTACTTATTATAAATAAAGTTTATTTTTATAGCTATTTATAGTAAAGCTATTAAATTTATATATCTAGATACTATACTTAATAATAGAATATAATAGCTTTACTTAGGTTTTAAGCGTATATAAGTGCTAGTTTAAGCTTAATTAATAGTTATTTCGGTTTCGGCTAAATAATTACTTTTAAGTAGTCTTATAGAAAAGGTTATAATAATCGCTCGGTTTTGCTAAATAAATATATATTTAAGCAGAGCTAGAACCTTTAAAGTAATAGCAGCTTTTTAATATCGCCTATTTTAAGTAACTTATATTTAAAGGCTTAAGTTATATAGCAATAGCACTTTTATATACTAATAATGCTTAACAGCATTAAACTAGCTTTCGGCCCGCAATAGCTTTAACCTTAATAGGCTAATAGCTTATTAAAAACACCGGCGTAAATAGGCGCGGCTTAATATTATAGCTATTAGCGCAGAATAGCGGCTTTTAACTATAAATAGGCTTGCAGAAGATTAATAAGTTACTATAAAAAGTTTTATATAGTAAAACCTATTATATTAATTTAAAAGATATATTATACCTTATCCTTCTTAGATATTTATTATTATTCTAGCTTAATAAAGGAACTTAAATAAATAAAATAGTCGATATAATTATCGATAATAATAAATAATTATATAGGTTTTAATAATTACTTAATTATATTTATTTTATATATATTATTCTTTCTTTTAAATATAAAGTTAAAAGACTTATAATTATATTTTTTAAATTAAATTTTATTTAACTATATTACGTTTTTATAACTAGGCTTTA
Organism: Diaporthe ilicicola; assembly: GCA_023242295.1. Classification (NCBI taxonomy): domain Eukaryota; kingdom Fungi; phylum Ascomycota; class Sordariomycetes; order Diaporthales; family Diaporthaceae; genus Diaporthe; species Diaporthe ilicicola. The sequence goes on along the minus strand of JALPVH010000183.1, from coordinate 39,473 downwards.
TTATTTTAATTTATTTAAATTAAAGATAAACTTTTTTAAAAAAGCGTATTAAATAATTAACTTCTTTTTTCCCTTTAGCTTATTTCCCTTTCTTAAAGTATTAATTCTTACTTTATAAGTAATAAACTTCTTTATTTCTTTAAAATAAATCTTATATATCTTTAAAGTAATAATAAATATATTAATTTCTTTAAATAAAGAAAGATTTTCAGTTTTGTATTTCTTTACTTTATTAAAAGAATCTTTTATTTAAGTAAAGATTTACTTATTATAAATAAAGTTTATTTCTATAGCTATTTATAAGCTATTAAATTTATATATCTAGATAATAAAATATAATAGTTTTACTTAAGTTTTAAATATATATAAGTAGTAGTTTAAGCTTAATTAATAGTTATCTTACTTTTAATAAGTTAAATAATTACTTTTAAGTAATTTTATAATATAGCGAAATAAAGTTATAATATATAGATATATATTTATAAAGTAGAGTTAAAACTTTAATTAAAGTAATAGCGACTTTTTAATATTATTTATTTTAAATAACTTATATTTTAAAGCTTAAGTTATATAGCGGTAATACTTTTATATAATACTTAATAGCGTTAAACTAACTTATAACTTATAATAAGTTTAACTTTAATAAGCTAATAGCTTATTAAAAGCACCGGTATAAATAAATTAAGCGCGGCTTAATATTATAGCTATTAATATAAAATAGCGGCTTTTAACTATAAATAAGCTTATAAAAGTAAATTAATAAGTTATTATAAAAGGTTTTATTTAATAAAACTTATTATATTAATATTAAAAGATATATTATACTTTATTCTTTTTAGATATTTATTATTATTTTAGCTTAATAAAGGAACTTAAAAAAATAAAATAGTCGATATATATTATCTTTTATTAATATATTAATTTATTTACTCTTTTCTTTTTAATAATTAAGCCTTTTCTATTAACGTTAATATAAATAGTTAAAGTACTTTTTTTTCATGCGCCTTTAAAAGCGGTTTATAAAAACTATTTAATTTTAATAAATTCTTTTATATATTAAAGGGCCTTTTATACGCTATTTATATAATTATAATAAAGAATTATATAAGAAACTATATAATATATAACGTGTTTAAATACCTTTTTAATATAATAATATTTTTTTATAGCTAATATAAGAAAATTAATAAAATTTTTTCGCTATTATAGTTTATAATAATATATTTTCTATAATGTTAAAGTTATTATATATAATAGTAAATAAAGGTTAAAGCGAAACACTTTTTATATAATTAAATTAAGATTTTCTTTAATACTTATATAGTTATAATTAACCTTTATATTTACTTTAACTTTAAAAATAAATATTTAATTAAATTCTTTATAAAGCTTTACTTATAATTTTAAATGTTAATCTTTATTTAAAACATTATTTTATATAATGTATAAGGTTTAATAAATTTATATAGTTTTTATATAATTAATATATTAAAACTTTAACTATTTAAATTTTTAATAGTCTTTTTATATATAAAAAGCTTTTAAATATATAAAAAGCTTTTAAATATATAAAAAGCTTTTAAATATATAAAAAGCTTTCCCTCTTAAGTATAAGGTTAAAAAACCTATAATTATATATTTTTTAAACTAAATTTTATTTAACTATATTACGTTTTTATAATTAGGCTTTATTTATCTAAATAAAAGGTAAACCTTTTTAAAAAAATATATTAAACTTATAACCTTTTATCTTTTCCTCGGCTTATTATTAATTTTTAACTTATAGGCAATAAATTTCTTTATTTCTTTAAAATAGATTTCCGAGTTATATATTTCTAAAGTAATAATAAATATATCTATTTATTTAAATAGAAAAGGTTTCTCGTTTTTACGCTTTTTTGCCCTAATAAGAAAACTTTTTACCTAAGTAAAGATTTACTCGTTATATTTAAAGTTTATTTCTATAGCTATTTATATATAGGCAGAGCTATCAGATCTACATATCTAGATAATGGAATATAGTGGCCTTACCTGGGTCTTAAATATATATAAGTGGTAGTTTAAGCTTAACTAGCAGTTATCTCGGTTTCGGTGGCGCGGCAGGCTAAATAATTGCTTTCGAGTGGTTTTACGGAAAAGGTTATAATAGTCGCTTAGTTTCGCTAGATGGGTATATGTTTATAGAGCAGAGCTAGAACCTTTAGGGCAATAGCGGCTTTTTAATATCGCTTATTTCGAGTAACTTGCTTAAGTTATATAGCGATAGCACTTTTATATAGTGCTTAATAGCATTAGACTAGGTTATTTATAGCCTACGATAGCTTTAACCTCGACGGGCTAATAGCTTATTAATAGTATTAGTGCGAATAGGCGCGGCTTAACGCTATAGCTACTAGCGTAAAATAGCGGCTTTTAACTATAAATAAGCTTATAAAAGCAGATTAATAAGTTATTATAAAAAGTTTTATATAGTAAAACCTACTATATTAATTTGAAAAATATATTATACCTTATTCTTTTTAAATACTTATTATTATTTTAGCTTAATAGGGGAACTTAAATAAATAAAATAGTTAATATAAAAAGCTTTTTAATATTAAACGATTAAAAGGTATAACTATAATTAAAAAAGTATTTTAAAAATATAATAAGTTTTAAAAAGAAGAAAAGCTACTTTAACTATAATAATATTTTATATAGAAAACCTTATATTAGGTGGGCGGAAATAAAGAGCTAAATAGGTTAACTAAAATACTAGGTGGGTTAACTCTAGCTATTAAGATATAAGTATTTATAGAGTTTTAGCTTACGTTATCGAGCTAATATTAGCATTTCTATAGATAATCGACCTAGTGACATTAGCTTTATAAAAGAGAATTATTTATTAAAATATTAAAGAAGGAAGTTTAATCTGCTTTTCTCTTTTTATAACTATTATAGCACTAAAATAACATTATAATACTTTAAAATCCAGCTAAGAATTAAGGCTAGTGGACGCTACTAATGTATAATGCCGTTTATAATAAGACGATATATTATGCGGGTATAATAATAAAATAGCTTAAAGTGCTAAGTGGACTGCCTAGTTCCTAATGTTAAGTGAGGCCTAAATTAGATCTGCTTTACTTAAAGTACTCTATATAGCACTAGCTAATCTATTTTAAGTATAGCGAAATTATAGCAGCTAAGCGGGCCCGCTATAGGGCCACGCTCTATCTATAAGTATAGGCCGCCTATGCCCCTTTAAAAGAAGCTAGAGAATTTAAATCGATTGCTTAATTTAATAATATTACGCTCGATTTCTCTATAATTATAAGCCCGGCTTTAATTATCTAGTATTTTAAAAAGGTATTAATATATTTCTTTAACTAATTTTTACTTATTTTTTAAAATATAAATACTTTATAATAGCTTTAATTAATTAAAATTATATATTTATATATAATACGCTTTAAATTAAATTAAATATATCTTTTTATTACTATTTATAAGGGCACTAATAATAAAATAAAATAATATTTATACTTTAAAATATAATTATAATAACGCTTAACTTAACCGCTTAAAGTAAGCTTATAATATATTTTTTTAAAGCGGCTAGCTAATATAAAGCGTATATAGCTTAAATATAATATAATATAATAAGTATTTAAAAAGCTAAAAAGAGCGGGTATAAATAAAAATATATAAAGTAACTTTTTAATAAAGTTACTTTAAAAAATATTAATGTTATACTTATATATATATATATATATTAAAATAAGTATTATATACTTTATTAACTTTTAAAATAAACTTTATAGCTTTAAAAAACGTATTATATATATATATATATATATATAAGCGGGTAAATAAGTAAATATATTAAAATAATTATATAAATATACTTAATATAATTAAAAGGTAAAAGTAAATTTAAAAATATATTTTTTATATTAATAATTTATTAAGTAAATAAGCGGTAATTATTATACCTTTAAAAAGCTTTATTATTTTTATTTAAACTTATTAATTAAATTATAAAGCGATATTTAAATAAAGATAATATAGATTTTAACTATTTAAAAGCTTTATTCTTTTATATACACTTTATTTTATAAGATAAATAATATTTAAATAATATATATAGATACTTATATTTAAGAAAATATATAATAGGTAAATAGGTTTATTATAAAGCTATACTTTATTTATAAGTATAAGCTGCTAATATTTATTTTAAAAAGCTAAATAATTTAAATTAATTATTTAATTTAATAGTGTTATATTTAATTCTTTTATAAGAATCTGGTATTTAAATAATAAAAGCTTATCTTAAAAAAACTTTTCTATAAGTTTATTAAAATTACCTAGATATATAGATCCGGAAGCTATTAGCTAATTTCCCTTACCTTTCCTATTAGTGGACGCTTGGTCTAGGTCTTGGTATGCTAGGCAGAATTTACGCAGTTGCTTCCAGGACAGGCTGGAACTGACCAGTCACGATCCTTCTGCACGAACACGGCGAGGAGCCCGGGAGTATCGGTTACCGATGCAAGCAAGGAATTGCCTTTTGATTATATTTCAAATCGACTCTTGTTTTGCGGTTGCACCAATGGACTTGCAACCAATCGTTAGCGCAAGAAAGACTTCTTATCTTGCGCCTTCATGTCACTTTCACCTCCATGTGGCTTGCGCCTAGAATATGCCAGGTAGAAACGTGTATCTTGCCCTTGGTGTCCCCTGTCACCTGATTGTGGTCCACAAACCCCGGTCGTAATGAGAATCTTACCAAACAGTCCAGCCCCATCACATGTCAGTATTTTCTCGTTCTGGCCCCATCTACCTCTTCCTGGCAGTGAATTGTCCCACAACCGGGGGCGAGACGCCGAAGTAAGCGCGGGGAGGACCAAGATCTTCCCACTCTGACAGGACGGCACGGATGTAGACTAAGGCTAATGCAAGGTCCATGTTCGTGTTGGTGAACCGCATGCAAGTCAGCTTCATGTCGGTGCCTGGAGCGCTTGCCTCGGGGTCGTGCACTTTTTCCAAGTCCGAGTGGTATTGCTTCAGCAGGGATGGGCAAAATTAAATTTTGCAAGTGGGTGCGGCAGAAGGGCAAGGGCACAGTGGGAGTGCCCTCACATTACTGCAAATGGTAAGATCTGACGTTGGTGGACAAGCAAGCTCATGGAGGTTGTCTGCAGCCAAGCCGGCTATTTGCTGTCAAACCAGCCACGCTGCACGAGCAGGGATGCGGTGCGATGGTGTTCTGTGCCATGAAGTAGGCCACATGAAAAGGGAGACGTTGGGTATACATCTCATTACTGGTGCCCGCCCATGGATTCATTTAATCCGGGCCTAGAATCATCCTCGGCTCCAACGGCTGAGAAACAATATAAACCCATGGCAAGATATAGTCGCACAAATCTGCCGAGTTTTCGTTTTCGTTGTCGCCCAGGGAGGCGATAGTGGCTCGTCCATGTGTGCTGCCACGTACTTCCTGATTCTGCACAGGATATTAATTGTCTGGAGCGACTCGAGAACGTCGTGGTGTGATTTGAGTGTTCGGCTCCGGCAGATGCATCTGGGCCATACCATCTCAAGTGGTGTGACTCCGAATGGCGTTCGAATGAGTTCTTGCGAGGGCGAAAACTTTCTGAACGAATTAAGCACCGAGCAGACACAGATTCAATTCTTCTTGACGAAGATGGCGCTCCTGAACTCCGATGGGGCTGGTCAGGTGGCGACTCTGGGATGGCCCTAAGCGCTTTTGCATCGTCACGCTAGACCTCAAAGGCGGTTTCGGTGCTACGGAATGGATATCTTTTATTCTGCCGATTTAATTGTGCCTGAATGCTTCGCAGTAGACTTGAAATTTTCCCCAATTCATGGAATATGAAGGCGTCGCTTTGCAGAAACGGCAACTTTCAAATGTCCAGGGAAGAAGACACTTAGACATCGTTACCTGGACAATTCACAAGGACTTCACAAACTCACCCTTTTTATCCTTCCGATACCCAAGTTTCATGCTCTCATGCTGTGTACCGACTGTGCAATCATCGTATTCTTCCAGTGATATTGTTGCTCACTTTCACTTGTTATCCGGCTTCAAAAACTCAAGTTCCATCCATCGGCTATCGGTTTGAGTGGTGTCGAACTTTGTGGTCCATTCTGTTGCAGTCACTTGACTTTCTGACCGTCCAATGGTGGTGGGTGACCACAAGCAGATCGGAAAGTTTCATCATCATTCGTCGCATCTCTGCAGGGTGCCTAGCCTGAGCCATAGTTAGCATAATTATCAATACTGACGGGCATTCGATATGTTTGAATTGAGTTGACAAAGGGGAGGTCTATTCATGCTTCGAGATCGCCTGTGAAATGTCCAGAAACCCTAATGTGAGTGCCTGGAAGCTGAATATGACAATCGAACGTACCACAATTGCCATTCTGGAATTCGTGCCCATCCTCCTGCATCTCCGCACCTCTTATTCAGTATGTCGTCAAACATGAGATTTTCGCCAACACTGAAGGGAACATCATACTCGCTAAAGTTGCAGATATCTCTTAGATGTTAGCGAGGAACTCATCTGGAATGGAACATGTTGCTTCTGCAATTCAAATTGAAGCATTCAACTTACATGAGAAATCCAATAGATTGCCGACAAATTTACATATCTGAGTCTCTGGAGCAGCACCCGCCTTTTGAACGTATCACAGCTGAATTTGCCTTGCCTGCGTATTGGCCGTAAATTATGCCTAATAAATCGTCATAACTGATTGGCGTATCCGACGACTTGTTGCAGAACACGATGCCTGCTGGGAAGTCCCAATTCGGACTGAGGGACTGTCAAGTGTAAGCACCGGAACCGATATCAACTTGTTCGTGAGAAGTGACATGTTTGCGTTTGCCCATTCGTCATGATCACTATGCTCGCCAGGGGCCAGAGTCCTGGTCACTGGGGGGAATATGAATGCGTCAGAGCTGAGTGCCAGCATCAAAACGACGGAGACCACAAAGATAGGCATGATGTCTTTGACGATGGGTCAACCACGTGTGTGAGATCTGAATCTTCTGATCTTTTGTGGTGGTTCGGAATTGGATTTTCGGCGATTGCAATGTGGTGATTGTATGAGTGCGGCGTTCGAGACTGTTTGCATTTGACCGATCTTACCGGTCTAGTTAACTATTTGAACACCTTCAACAAGATATTACCAGTGACTCACAATCCGCTGCTCGACCAGCATTTCTGTGGGTCACTCTCTGTGACCGTGCTCCCACTCAGTCACGGTCCATCAATTCACTCTGTGCACCTGAAACCTCCTCAGAGTCTGTTTCCATGCTTGGTGTCCGATCTCATCCATGCACATGTCTGCGGGCAGACGGATAGACCATGCAACCAGGCAGAAAATATCGCTTTTACATCTTCTATTCTTGAGAAGAATAGGGAGCTCATGCTAAATCCATAGACACTGATATAATTGTTTCTTAGAGGGCTCTACTGTCATTTAGCAATTGCTCAGAATGAATAGTCACCCGTGGAACTTCATCTGGACCAAGTGCTCATCAAATGAAGCTCTGCAAGAGGAGACTTTTAAACAGTCGAGTCTTCTTCTCAGTCGTGGAAAATATAGCCTTCAATACTTTGCATAGTTTGGTATACTGGTTCAATGCCATATGTCATATGTGGCTGAAGGAGGGAGGAAAAAGTTGATTCTGGCTGACATCTCCCATGCACAAATTGAGCGTACTTGTGTAAGTGAATTGGCATGTGTGGACTCAGCCCCGTTGATCCATCATGGTGAATACTTTATGGTGGCCTAAATAGTGCCATTCAATCTCAGACTTCACCTTCGACTCGGAGTTTATTTAAAGGTACGTTCGCTCACTCACTTTGGTAGCAATTCTTCCTGTCACAACTTAACGCACTCATATCCCAACCTCACCATCAATCGACAAATCAAGCAAATCAAAGCCTACTTATTCATCAGCATTGACTCCTGTGCCAGCCTCCTTTATCACAATGAAGTCTCTCCTGATCATCATGGCTGCAGTCTTCACCGCTGTCATGCTGGCAACGGCATCCCCTCACGTACGTCCTTGTCGCAAACGGCGTCATGGATTTATTGACACATGACAGCAGTTGACTTCTCGATACTGACGCAATGCTTTGAACAGGTTCCGGTTCCAGCGCATAGTATCTCTGCTCCCCTTGCCAACTACACCATGGTCGACTTGTCCTGGGCCGTCGAGTCTTTCCCCGACAATGCAACTTCTACCACGATTCTCAACGGCACCGTGCAGGAGATAATCCAGCAGCTCATCGACATCAACCCCCACTACCCCGTCCCCGCCAGTCTCTTCGATGGCTCGAATAACATCTCCCCAGACGACACTGCCGGTGTTTCGCCCGATGCCCTTCCTACTACTGGACAAGGTGTTGCGGACATCGGTAATCAGGATGATCCGGCCTCCACGAGCAGCATTTGCACGGATCGGTGGATCTTCGCCCGATGGACCGCGATAGGCGATGGGATTGACTATCTCCGAGGCCTCAAGCCCGGCCGGCCTGCAAACGGACCCGGCCCTGGAGCGTGTGGCAGGGTGAGCTGCTCCTGGGGCTCGGCCATCTACTGGTGCAACGATGATGACGAGCGGAAGGAGCTCGACTCTTGGGGCCGGATCGCAGACGGCGCGCAGACGATCAGGGACACGTGTTGGTATGACGCTGGTGGTGCGTCGTTGTTGACCCGTGGCCAGGTCTTCGACCCTGAGGGCTGGAATGTCATCGTCCGCGGCGGAGACAAGTGTTGAGGTTGAAGAGCGCACCCACTCTTTTGATTCTAAGTCATGAGTTGATCATCATATTGCTTGGTGGTCTAATGGCATGGCTAATATAGCGTATCAAATTTCGGAGCACAACCCCATCAATGGTTGAAGAAAACACATCTCCTCTATTTAGTTGACAGTACCGCAAATGAACTGGCACTTGAGGGCAGCAAAAGTCCCGATCTCGCCACATAGTAAATGACCGTGAAAAGTATGACTGTTATCACAAGCCACACTCCGGCTGTGGTTATCATCATGCCCCTGATCAGCTCGTTCAGTGCCGCAGCATCATTGACCCGGGGGAAAGGCTCCTTTGGCACTGGCTTGTCCAGCATCTTGCACAGCGGCGCCCACCCATCCGTGATCTCCATCCAGTACATTTGCCCAGGGGGTGTCTTCTTCTCTACCGCCTTGTTGTGGAGCGCGATGAGATCTATGCAGGGATGGTCAGCGAAGCTAATGGATGAAAACAAGTAGAGCGGGACGTACGAGGCCCAGGGACTACGTTCCCCGAGACTTTGGCGCCCAGCTTCCCTCTTCCTCTGATTCCTTCGATAAAGGCGGGGAACCATCGCCACGTGGGCATAGGGGCGAGGAAGTACGGCAGCCACCATGGCGATGAGACCTTGTTCAGGTTGCCCATGCTCTTCCACCATGCGTCCGGGTCTCGCCTAACTCCCATGACCTGTAGTGTGGAAGCAGACAGTGTAAGCGGGCATTCCGATCATGAGCATGCAACTTGACACAATGCGACGTGGGTAGGGAATGATTCGAGGTACAAGGGGCCAAACGAACTTTGACGTTGGGGTAGAGCTCAATCAGCTCTCCAATGAAGTCAACCGCTGGCACATCGGTGACACCGACGAACCCTCTGGTCGCCTCCCTGAGCGCCTTCATCAAGGCAGGACGGTTACCAGCATCGCGCTGTCTGTAGACTTCGATCCACTTCTGGACATAGCCTGCTCGCAAGGTCAGCAAGGTGTCTCTCCCTGTCTAACACCACGAGGAACTGTTCCATGTTACGCACTGTCCTCTCTGCCCAGCATCTGCGAGCCGCCATGGCATACCGGTCCATCTAGAAGCTTCTCGAGCGCAATCGCCATGGACGAGGTTCCTGTCCTGGAGTAGCCTGCCCCAATGACCTGCAGGGTCCTGTTCGGGTCAGTGGGAACGGACGGTACGCCACCCATCTTGAATCTCGTGCAGGACTTGAGAGAAAAAGCTGGAGCCAAAGAGAAAGTGGAAAAGGGACAGGAATGCTAGCGTATAGATCACAATCAGATGGCGGCGGTATCTTGTGCTTCTCTGCCAGATGGCGTCGGCTCGAAGATGCTCCCGCTGGCGCAAAGTGTAGTTGAGAGGCAGCAGGCCTTGGACGGATGGTTCCTTGTGATGCATTCTCGTTGTGTAGAAATGGGGATAGTTTTTATGGATTATTGGCTTGGCATGTCTTAGCCGCGGGTCAGCAACAATTTTCATAAGGCGAGCAACCTGACGCCGACTATTATTTTCTTATAAGATGCCCGATATCCCGATGTTGTCCTCGCCTCTGCGCTGATTGCCCCTGAAACATCATTGACTGTTGTGGTAAGGATCGCCGAATCTGAAGCACCCCCTGCCCCTGGCTGGCCGTGTTTCCGCCTTGCCCCAGAGGCTCAGAGGTTTTGCTATTCTTGGACTTGGCTTTGCGATTGCGATTCCGGTCCGTGATGGCAATTGCGGCGAAAAGTGGTGCAGCGTTGCAGCTCAGTGATGGTCGGTGGCGGTTTGGCTGACGGTCAGCCCGCGAGGCTGACATGTCAGCGTTCCCGAAGCTACAGAAGGAAAAAAGGGATGCTTGTCATTTGTAGATGCCATTGTCGGACTTCCATTGGAATCAATCACCATTCAATTCTTTCCCTTTCCTTGGTCTCAAATTTAGCAAATCACTGACCTGCACCCAGTTCATGTTGCTGACTGTGGCCCATGGCGGACGAGTGCAGCTTCTAGACAAATCTTTCCGAGTTACACCTGAATAGCTTTCATGAGCCTGTTTCGAAAAACTCCAGCGACACAAAAGAACCAAGTTCAGAGCACAATCGTGTGCATCGCTGCCCAGGGCTCGCGATAGTACTCCCTTACTGCCTCGACCAGCTGTGCATCAGCGTTTTCGCCCATCTTCGTCGACTCAGCTAAACCAAGTTACCAAATCACCCTTCTCCAGCATCCAAAAGAGTCACCTTGCAACCGCTTTTCGCCAGGAAATATGGGTGTCCCGGAGCAAACACCCCTTCTTCGATCTGAGGTGGGAACCGAGATGAAGAACCAGAAGAGGGTTGCGTTCGCCGCCGTGGAGGTGCGAGAAGAGACGACGACCCACCGCCCTGAGACGATCCGGGTCCAGACTTGGCCCAGGGTTGTGGCGGACGTGTCCAGGGAGATCGAGCTCGAAGTGGAACCGAACATTCACAGGCCCAAGGGCAAGGTGATGGAAGAGGGAGTGGTGGTGACCTACGTGACGGAAATGTTCTTCTACATGCGCAACTTCAACTTCTTTCCGCTCCATCACTACTGAACTTTGGATTCACATTGTCCCTTTTGAGAACATCGTTGGCGACTGCGATGGCTCACATCTACGGTCTTTTTGGAATTCAAGTATTTCTTGGAGTTAAAGTACAGCAGTCAGTCCTTTACACAATCGGCTCAAACAGTGGCCACGCGTTGCGCATTCGGAAATATTCATGTAAAGTAGGGGCAAAGGCTACTAGTACTGGTCGGACGATCTCGCTAGACATGACCAAGTGACAGGAAACGTGGAAGTGTCAGCCGTATGTCCAATATTCAACTTCATTGATTATAAGTATAAACCGGTGCATTTGCACAGTCTGGTCGGTTTCACTACATCTCATCTGTCAACTTGAAGTCGAGGGCAGCGAAATTGCTCCATCCCTATACCTGTGACCATGCTGATTGCCCTTTGAAGCAACACAACTTGATTGCTCAGACGAGAAGCGCAATACACGTAAGGACCGGATTTATGAGACTCGAGCCACATGCCGGGACTGTAATACACGATAACAGGCTGTGAGTGTGTTGCTTTAGTCGTGGATGTGCGGTAGCCAAGAATTCGTGTAGCGACCAGGTCTTCCATGTAGTTATCGATGAAATGCGATCACGATATCGGCGGCCTCTTGGGCAAGATAAACATACACGGCGGTGCATGTGTGTAACGAACGGATATCTACGGTGTTTATGCGCTTTGCGTTGCTGAAGACCCTTTGTCCTAGGTCGTGAATATATTCGGCTGCCGAACCGCACAGCTTGATGGAAGTCACCAGTGCCGAGTAGCAAAAACCCACACAGGTAGCACCCGAGCTCGCGATCATAGACTGCGTATGCGTTTGAGAGGGCGATGGCTAGAAGGATCGTATTGCGAAAGTGCTAACTGAGTTCTGACTTATCGGACATTCGGAATATGAAGAACAGGGTTAGGAACAACGGTCGCTGTCTCTTGAGGACTTGGTATGACTCGGCTTGTCCCACCTCGAGGCGACTCTCTGGATATAATCTGAGCTGTTGCTAGATCAATACCTATCAGTCAAAACTGATCCGATGCTGGCATGATTAAAGCCTTTGTTTCGCATGAACTTCATAAGAAAGATGTTTTCTCAATAGATCAAGAACTTTACAGTCAGCGGCTCCAGTTGCGCCGAGAATATCAGCTACTACGCTCGTCGTTGACAGCATCTCGACAAAGAGGCCGCCCTTTGTTTGCAGCTTTGCCTTGGGCCGCGGGGAGTGGCACAAAGCGGTAGGTAAGTCCCGGAATGAAAGCTGACATTCTGATAGTTCACATTGGAGAACAGTCAGTCTCCGGGTACTGAACCCGAGCGTGTTAGGGATCAGCGTAGTCAATCCATTCGAGCATGTCGCCCCAACTCGAGTCTCGAGCCCAGCAGTGTGCCGGTAGACAAGTGAGTATTACCATGCTCGAGCCATGCAAACATCATTATTTCTACTGGACTTTTGAGTGAAGTTCGCAAAGATGATCTTGCCTGGATTCCCATAGCATCGAAAAATGGAGTAAACCGCATTAAAGGTGGGGATGCCAGCATGATGATGCATCGAACTCGTCACTCCTGAGTTTATCATGCATTAGATTGTGTGTTATCGTTATGTCTACTAGTGCGTTCAATCTCAGATTAGCTTTCGTCTTCTGAACAACTGTTCCTGCCACGTTGACATCAGACCCGGCCAAGCAATTTTCCGTACGTTCCCCGCAGTGTAGACTATCCGCTATCGCCTCCAGTGCAGTGTGTGCTGCGCGCTTGGTCATAGAGGGGCCTGTCATGCAACACCTCTTACCTAGGTACGGAGAAGGCGATTCTCAAGTGCTATGACTGATAGAGAGGGGATTCTCTCCTCAGCAAAAGCAGCTCGCGGGCAGACCAAGCTCTCAACTCTTCAAAGCCACTCCTTTACCTTTCATCATCAAGAGTGAGCGAGCATGGAAACGGGCGATCTGCAAGGACAAGGATTTATCTGTGAGAGTCGTAGCTCACCATGCATCGAAAGTCTGCCCGTCGAAATCAAGCGGCATATAATGCTCTGCATCCCTAGCCTGCGAACTCTCGGCGCTTTTATTCGCTCGTGTCCGGTTTTCTATTCCTTATTCTGCAGGGAGCCGAAGAGGTTTATCTCAAATTGCTTGATCATCGTTCTTGGAGATACGTTTATTGATGCCTGCACCGCGCACGCCACCAGGCAAAATGACTTTCAGAGGCAGCGCCTCGATGCGATGAGGTTGCGGCGAGAACCGAGCATGATATGGCCTTTTCTGGAATCATATCGAAGCCAGGCACAGCTTTTGCCTTGGAAGTCATGGAGAGATTTCGTGTCTCTGCGGGAACTCAACCAGATGGCCGCATTTCACTTATCAACGGTCGAGCCCTTAGTCGAGGAATATTCACACTGGGCTTGGGCAAACGTCGGTGCATCGGTCAGATCAACACCCCTCAGCAGTACAGAGCGCATGCGGATCCAACGAGGCATGTACCGCTTCCAAATTTTATGTGATGTTTTCGGTAACAGGCTCAGTGAAAACAACATATCGAGGAATCGCCCAAGACAACTGGGTTGTCTTCGGTTCCTCTCGAGCTACGAACCTTGGGAAATCGAGGAGATCCTATGCGTCAATACGTTTTTCGAGAGCAAATACGAGGAAAGGCTTTCCGAGGTCTCGGATGACCTCCATCGCAGCAGCCACAGGTTTCAAAGCCAGCCGGGAAACGCGATCGATCTCGGCAGCGGCCGTAGGTGTTCAAGCCCCGACAGGAGCACATTTTTGATCTCATACTAAAAAAAAATCCATAGGCACAAGGGACAACTGTCGCAACTTTGTCGTGAGCCAGGGCCTGCCGCTTCTGGCGTCGGTCCTGCGCATCCACGACCACGAGGAGCTCGTGAACACCATGCAGGCCAACATGTTGCAGCACGGGACAGAGTACTGGCTCGACGACGTGACTGGAAACACCGACATGCACGAGCGGTGGGAGGACTCGTCCTCGGAGCGAGACGCTGCCCAGCATGAGGGCCGCCCGATGCCGTTCCGAGGAGATGATCTGGATTCACCGCCCCTGTCCTGGGTCCTCGTCTGGGGTGGGACTTATAGCAACTTGTTCGGCACCTTCATCCCGAAGCCGCTCCGCCTGTGGGGCTACATCATGTGGGATGCACGGCGCTTGGAGGAGACGGGTGCTAAGGAGGTGCTGATGCGCCAGTGGTATGAGATGTGGGAGGATGGCGATTACCGAGACGACTTGAGAGCTTGGAGCAACAGGGTATGATGATTGTGTGGTTAACGACATTGGATAGGGAAAGTGACGGAAAGAGAAGCATGACGCTAGAAATTCCAGTTGTATAGCATCGTTATTTTCCGGACATAGACAAGACGATGGTGCTTTTCGTTTTCATGGCAGACCCCGAGATGGCATCAGCAGGGTTACAAAGCATTATACTGTTTACACTTAGTATAGTGTAGTAGGTGTAAACTCGCCTACTATACCTATTATACTAAAGGTATTTTAAAGCCTATTTTATTTTACTAATAAGCCTAATAGGTATAGTATAGTAGATAAAAGTATAAAATTATTAGTTTTATAATAGTTTAAATATTAAAAAGTATATTAATTATAAACTTTATATTACGCCTTATAAAGTATATTAAAAATTAAGGTATATACTTTATTATATATAGTATATAATTAAAATAGTTATTATAAAAGCTTATCTTTATTATATAAGCTAAAAGTTATATAATATAATTTATTAATAGCATTATAGCGTACTAATAAAGCGCTAGGTAGCCTTATATAATAGTAAATATAAAAGCTATAAGTTTAATTCCCGCTAATACTATATTTTCCTATTTATAAAAGGGAAGTTATACCCCTTTTAAAGCTTTTTAGCTTTTAATTAATAACGCTTATATTTATTAATATAGCGGGGGTTTTCCTTATAGATAATTAAGCGTATTAAGAAAGCTAATTTTAGCTTTTCTATTAGGTTTTTCTTAGCTTTTAGCTCGGCTAGTTTTTCCTTAATAGGTAGCTAGATATAGGTACTACTAATTATATAGAATTATAAGAAACGGAAGGTATTAGGGCCTAATCTTTTATATAGCGAGAATAGCATTTAATCCCTTATAAAATTATATTTCGAGGTATATTCTAAAGATTTAAACCTATATTTATTAATTACGTTAATAGTAAAGCTTAATAAACTATTTAATAAAGGCTTAATAATTTATAATTTATTAATAAATAGTAAATATTAATAAATAATAAATCTTTATAACTTCTATTAACTTTTATTAACTTTAATATTTATTTAAAGTAAAGAAATTAATTAAGATTAATATTAATTAATATTAATTAATTTTAATTACTTATTTTTTATTAATTTAATTAATTTAAAGTAATTAATATAGCTATAATACTAATTTAAAATAAATAACCTTTAATAGAAATATTAAGTTTTCTATTAAAATAAAGTAGTTTAACTATATAAAATTAACTTTAATTTATATTAGCTAAATTAATTATTTATATAATTTATTATAAACCGTATAAAAATTTATCTTTATTTATTTAAAATTTAATTAATTAAACTTTTCTATATATTTTTATAAGTTTTTATATTATATTTTATAATATTATTATTATTATATTATTATTTTAACAGGTTATTATAAACCGTCCTTTTATTATTATTCGCTATTTTATTAACTAATTACTTTCTTTTTTATTTTTCTTTAATTATTATTTAAGATTTTTTAATAATATATATCTTTTTAAGCTATATTTAACTTTTTTTTTTAGCTTTTTAAAAAATATAAACTTAATTATTAAAAAGGGTAATTTAATATATTATTATTTATATACCTTTTATAAACATTTAAATTATTTTACTAATTAATATAGAAAAGCGTTTTTAATAAATAAATATTTTACTTTTAATAAAACTTAAATATTAAAGAATTTAATAGGTATTAATTAATATTTATAATTTTTATTTAAATAGCAATATATAAATAAATTATATTAAAGTTTATAAATAAACATTTAATTTAAAAATAATAAAATTTAAATTTTATAAAGAAATTTTAACCTTTTTAAACCTAGCTTTTATATTTTCTTTTAAAAAAACTTTATTATAAGCTGTTTTAAATATAATAAAAAATTTAAATTTAGAAATATAATTAATATAGTCTATTATTATCCCTTTTAAGTATAAGGTTAAAAAACTAATAATTATATTTTTTAAACTAAATTTTATTTAACTATATTATATTTCTATAATTAAACTTTATTTTTTTAATTTCTTTAATTAAAAGGTAAACCTTTTTAAAAAAGCGTATTAAATAATTAACCTCCCTTTTCACCTTTAGCTTATTTTCTTTTAACTTATTATAAATCTTTACTTTATAAGTAATAAGCTTTTTTATTTCTTTTAAATAAATCTTATATATCTTTAAGTAATAATAAATATATCGATTTATTAAAATAAAGAAGGGTTTTTATCTTTATACTTTTTTACCTTAATAAAAGAATCTTTTATCTAAGTAAAGATTTATTTATTATAAATAAAGTTTATTTTTATAGCTATTTATAAGCTATTATATCTATATATCTAGATATTATACTTAGTAATAAAATATAATAGCTTTACCTAACGTATACACTAGTTTAAGCTTAAGTCTTAACTATTATCTCGGTTTTAGCTAAATAATTACTTTTAAGTGGTTTTATAAAATAAGGTTATATTGCTCGGTTTCGCTAAATAGTTAAAGCAATAGCGGCTTTTTAACATCGCCTATTTTAAGTAACTTACTTAAGTTATATAGCGATAGCACTTTTTTATACTAATAGTACTTAACAGCATTAAACTAGGTTGCTTACGGCCTATAATAGCTTTAACCTTAATAGCACCGGTATAAATAAACTAGGCGCAGCCTAATACTATAGCTATTAGCGTAAAATAACGGCTTTTAACTATAAATAGGCTTATAAAAATAGATTAATAAGATATTATAAAAAGTTTTATATAATAAAACTTATTATATTAATCTTAAAAGATATATTATACCTTATTCTTTTTAAATACTTATTATTATTTTAGCTTAATAAGGGAACTTAAATAAATAAAATAATCGATAGTTTTTTACTATATAAAATATTTTTATTAAAATTATTAACTTTCGATAACTTTAACACCCTTATAAAATAAATAAGTTAATAAAACTTAATATTTATAGATATTACTTAATGTTAACTATTTATTTCTAATTAATTTAATTAATTTAAAGGCGTAAGGGTAACTATAAAAAAGTTTAAAATAGGTAACTTTTAATAAAGGTTTTTTTCTTAATAATAATTATAAGTTAAATCTTTAAATTAATTTTATTTTACTTTATTTATTTAAATATTTAATATGTTAAAAATTAATAACTATAATATATTAAAGGCACCGTGGCGCATTAGTTAAGCGTTAGGGTACCCTTCTATACTAGCAATGCGAAGGGTATAGGTTTAAATCCCGCTAGTATCTCTAAACCTGCCCTCCCTTCGGCGCGCCCCTTTAGCGTCGAAGGGCGAGACTATTTATACCTTCCCCTAACTAAATCCCTATAACTGCATACCTATTACTATTAATCACTATATCCCTAGCTAATAAGGTTTTTTCCCCACACTGCACTACGGGTTTTTCCCTATCAGGCGCCTATAGGGCCTTCCGGGAGGTACCTGACGGCGCAGCAAATGCTCCTTACTATATAAAGTCACTCGCAGAAGCTTAAGTGCAAAGCAAACTAAGGTTTATAAAGGAAGGGGAAGCTGCAGCCACTATAGCTTCCCCCCCCCCCTCGCTTTACTATATTCCTAGCTCTAAGAAACGGAATTTAAATAAGACAAATAATCCATAATATATTAAATATTTAAAAAAAATAATAACTTCTTTTAACTTTTTAAGTAATTAAGAATTTTAAAAGAATTTATAAGAAAGTGTTTAGCTATTATAAAGCTATATAGATTTTTAATATCTTTAGCTTAATTTTACCTTATAAAATATTATAATAACGCTTTTTTAAAATAATATATATCGATTTATATAAACTTAAGTAATTAAAAAAAACCGCTTATTTAATATATTTTTAATTAAAATATTTAAAAAACCTTAATATAGTTATTTAATATAAAAGATATAGCTAACCTTTTATTAATATTTTAAAATAATAAACCTATTAATAAATATTAAATTTAATCCGGTTTATAGTTATTAAAAGGCACTTTATAAAGATTTAAAGGTTATTAAAAATTAATTTAAGCTGCTTTATAATATGATAGCTAAATATAAAATTAATAATAATAATTTATATAACTTTAATAAAATTAGCTTTATAATCGGCTAAATTACTATATTAATAATTATATTATATATTAATAAACTTATAAAGGCTAAATTTATATAATTTAATAACCGAAGATAGTTTATAACTATTAAATATATTAATAGAAAAAAGAAGTATATTTTATTATTTCCTTTTTAAATATAAAGTTAAAAGATTTATAATTATATTGTTTTAAATTAAATTTTATTTAACTATATTATATTTCTATAATTAAGCTTTATTTTTATAATTTATTTTAATAAAAGGTAAACTATTTTAAAAAATATATTAAATATATAATCTCTTATTTTTTCTTTAGCTTATAATTAAATTTTATTTTATAAGTAATAAGTTTCTTTATTTCTTTAAAATAAATCTTATTAATTATATTATTTATTTAAATTCCCTTATTAAGCTGGAATAATAATAAATATCCGAGAGAAATAAAGTATAATATATCTTTTAAAATTAATATAGTAAGTCTTATTATATAAAACCTTTTATAATAACTTATTAATATTTTATAAGCCTATCTATAGTTAAAAGCCGCTATTTTATATTAATAGCTATAGCGTTAGGCCGCGCCTATTTATACCGGTATTTTTAATAAGCTATTAGCCTTTATATAAACCGGTTTATTAAAGTTAAAGCTATTATAGGCTATAAGCTAGTTTAATACCGTTAAGCACTATATAAAAGTATTATTATTATATAATTTAAGCCATTATAAGTTACTCGAAATAAGCGATATTAAAAAGCCGCCATTACTTTAAAGGTTTTAACTTAAATATACACTTATTATAACTTTATTTTATAAAACCACTTAAAATTAATTATTTAGCTAAAACTAAAATAACTATTAATTAAGCTTAAACCACCACTTATATATATTTAAAACCCTTAAATCTATTAAATAAGTTTATAGCTATAATTAAAATAAATAACTAGATAAAGCTATTATATTTTATTATTTAAATATATAAATTTAATAGCTTTATAGCTATAAAAATAAACTTTAAATATAATAAATAAATATTTATTTAAAAATAGTTTTCTTATTAAAATAAAGAAATATAAAGATAAAAACCCTTTCTTATTTAAATAAATTAATATATTTATTATTACCTTAAAAATATATATAATTTCTTTTAAAGAAATAAAGAAATTTATTACCTATAAAGTAAGAATTAATAATAAGCTAAAGAAAGAATAAAAGGTTATAAATTTAATATACTTCTTTAAAAAGGTTTACCTTTTATTTAAATAAATTAAAGAAATAAAGCTTAATTATAGAAATATAATATAGTTTAATTTAATTTAATTTAAAAAGAAATATAATTATAAGTCTTTTAACCTTATACTTAAAACGGTTAAATAAAACTTATATTTAAAATATTTCTTTTAAAATATAAAGTTAAAAGATTTATAATTATATTTTTTTAAATTAAACTTTATTTAATTATATTATATTCCTAAAATTAAGCTTTATCTTTCTAATTTATTTAAATAAAAAATAAACCTTTTTAAAAAAAAGTATATTAAATAAATAACCTTTTTTTTATTTAACTTTTTATTTATCTTTACTTTATAAGTAATAAACTTTTTTATTTCTTTAAAATAAACTTTATATATCTTTAAAGTAATAATAAATATATCGATTTATTTAAAAAAAGAAAGGTTTTTATTTTTATCTTTTTTATTTTAATAAAAAAAACTTTTATTAAAATAAAGATTTATTTATTATAAATAAATTTTTTTTATAGCTATTAAGCTATTAGATTTATATATTTAAATATTATACTTAATAATAGAATATAATAACTTTATTTATAATCTATTTTAATTATAGCTATAAATCTACTTAATAAGCGTATATAAATATTAGTTTAAGCTTAATTAATAGTTATCTCGGTTTTAGTAAGCTAAATAATTACTTTTAAATAGTTTTATAATATAATAAAAAAGGTTATAATAAGTATTTATTTATAAAATAAAGCTAAAACCTTTAAAGCAATAATAGCTTTTTAATATCGCTTATTTTAAATAACTTAAAGATTTAAGTTATATAATAATAATATTTTTATATAATAGTTTATAATATTAAATTAAGTTACTTATAGTTTATAATAGTTTTAACCTTAATAAACTAGTTTATATTAAGGCTAATAGCTTATTAAAAGTATTAATATAAATAAATAAAGTATAGCTTAATATTATAGCTATTAATATAAAATAACGGCTTTTAATTATAAAGAAGCTTATAAAAGTAAATTACTAAGTTATTATAAAAAGTATTATATAATAAAACTTATTATATTAATCTTAAAAGATATATTATACTTTATCTTTTTTAAATATTTATTATTATTTTAGCTTAATAAAGAAATTTAAATAAATAAAATAATTAATTAAAACTTATAAAACTTTAAATTATTTTAATCTTTATTCATTTAAACTTTTTTAAAAAAGCTTATTTTATTAAAAGTAAATAAAACTTAAGCTTAAAATAAGTAAAGTTATTAAAACTCCGCTATTTTATAATATTTATTACTTATTAATAAACTATATTAATTAAAGTTTTAATAATTACTTTTTAAAAGACTTTAAATAATAAAATAAAGTAAAATAAAATAAAATACAATAAAATAAAATAAAATAAAATAAAATAAAATAAAATAAGATAAAATAAAATAAAATAAAATAAAATAAAATAAAATAAAATAAAATAAAATGAAATAAAATAAAATAGAAATTAATTAAGATTTAAATAATAATTTATTTAAATATAAAACAACTATAATTAATATAATAGCTATTATTAATATATTATTAATATATATAAATTTACTATTGAAAAGTAAAGATTTCTTTATAATTTAAATATAAAAAGCGTAATAAAAAGCTATTTTAATTATTTTAATATTATATATAAATTAATTATTTTTAATTAAAAATAATATAGAAAATAAAATAAGTTTTATATTATATTATATTATATAAATATATTTATAATTAATAAAATTAATAGATTCTTAATTTAAATACTTTAAAGAAAACTCTTTTAAAATAAAGGTATTAGAAATCTTATTTTTAATTTCTTTTTTTAATTCTTTTAAAATTTAATATTTAATTAAAATATTAAAAATATTTTTAATTAATACTTATAATTAACTTTTCACTAAAAGAGTTATTTTTAAAAAAATTAATTAGTTTATTTTTATTATTTTTAGCGCTTAAATTTAAATAAATATATATAAAGAGAATTATTTAATAAAAAGAAAAAAGAAATATAATTTACTTTTTTAATATTATAGCGCATTAATAAAGCGCTAGGTAGCTTTATATAATAATAAATATAAAAGCTATAAGTTTAATTTTTATTAATATCTCTTTCTTTTATTTATAAAAAGAAAGTTATACCCCCTTTAAAGCTTAATAATATTTAGTTAATAATATATTATACTTATTAATATAGTAATATTCTTTTTTTATAGATAATTAAATATATTAAAAAAGCTAGTTTTTCTTTAATAAGTAGCTAAATATAGATATTACTAGTTATATAGAATTATAAGGTAACGAAAGGTATTAAAGCCTAATTATTAATATAGTAAAAATAGTATCTAGTGTCTTATAAAATTATACTTTAAGGTATACTTTAAAGATTTAAACTTATAGTTATTAGTTATATTAAAGAGTAGGGCTTAATAAACCACTTAATAAAGGCTTAGTAATCTATAAGTTACTTTCTTATTAGCCTTTATTAAAAGGGGAAAACTTAAAAAAGTAGAGCTAGAAAAAGTTAAAGGCTTAATATTAAAAATCTTATTAAATTTAAGGAGAATATTATAAAGCTATATAAATAATACTAGAAAATGAAAAATAAAGAATTAAATATTATTAAAAAAGAAATATATAAAGTAATAGATAATCCGGATTATATTAAGGCTTAAAGAAAGATAAGAGTAAAAGAGAAAATAAAGTTAAAAGCTATTAAAAAAGTTAGTAATATATTAATAATAATAAATTAATTTCTAATAGAAAGAAAAATATATCTTAAGTTTAGCTAAGTAAACTATATTCTTTTTATTAAACAAGGAGTTTTATAATCCTTTACCGGCTAAAATAAATTTAATATTAATTTAATAAAACTTAAATTATTTAAAAAAAGAAATAAAATACTTATAAAAATATTTAACTAAAAGCTTTATATATATAAATTATAAAGTATATTTTTACGGCCCTTAACCTTATTTAATCCCTATTATAAAAAGATATTAAAAAAGATAAAAGAAATAAAAAGAAATAAAAAAAGTAAAAATAATAAAAAAAACTTATATAGTAAGAAGGATTAATAGAGTTATATAATATATTAGCTATAGAAAAAGAATTTAAATCTTAAAAAGATTATTAATTAAATAAAAATATTTTAAAAAAAGAATAACTTATTTTAAATAGGTTATCGATAAAAGAATCGATAAAATATAAAAAAGTAAGCTTTAATAACTTAAATTAAGCTTTTAAAGTAATATAAAAAGATATTTTAAATTTTTTAAAAGAGATCGGAGATTTACACTAGTTAAATTAAAGGGTATATTAGTATAAGCTAAATATAAATGCTAATATCTATATTTACACCTATTATTTAATTAATATATATATAGCTAATCTTACTTATATTACCCTTATAATAAGGGCCTTTATTATTATATTATTTATATATACTTAAGAGTATTAAATTACTTAAAGGTATAATATTTTCTATATTTATTTACTTAATTTATAATTATAATAACTTTATTAAAATTTCTCTTTTTATTATTATTATTACTATTGCCGCTATTATTGCTAAAAACCTTTTTAATTAACTAATATATCTTTAATAACTAATTAATTATTTTTATTATTTTTATAAACTACTTCTTAATAGCTAAAAAAGCTATTATTATAGCCTTTACTTAATATTTCCGCTTTTAAAGCTATTACTATACTTACTTTATAAGCCTTTTTACTAGCCGTTAGCTTTAATAAATAGCTGCTAGCTAAAAATTATTATTATAAATATCCTTATTATTAAGAAATTATAAACTTTTATTATATTACTTAAAAGCTAAATCTATTCTTTATATAAAAGCTATTATTACCCTTATTTATTTACTTACCTTATTACTTAAATTTATAATAGTTAAGGTTATCTTTTTATTTATTATAAATATAATTATCTTTTAAACTTTTTCTTTATAGTAATAACCTTTTTTAATAAAAGTATTATAAAAAGTAGGTTCTCGATAAAAAGGTTATAATTAAAATAAAAGTTTTTATAAGTATTGCTTTTCTTAAAAGAAAAATTAGCTTTCTTTTTATCTACTATATAGCTAATATAAATTAATTTATATTATATAGAAATAAGGCAGTTATAGCTTAAAGCTATATAACTTTCTTATAATATTTCGCTTTTTAATATATATTATATATAGCGTTTAACTTTTATAAAAAGTTTAAAAACCTTTTTTATAACTTTTAAAAAAAGCTTACCTATTTATTTTTACTTACTAAACTTCTTAAGTAATATTATCTTTTAATAGGCCCTTTAAATATAAAAGTTATAAGATATATTTTAAAGGGCCTTATTAATAGCTTTAATAAAGTAAAGAATATTCTTTATATTATAGCTAAAATAGCATTTAAATTTCCGATATATATTTTTAATAAAGAATATTATATATAAGTTAAAGTTAAGGTTTTTATAAGTTTTATAAATAGCTTATTTAATAAAAATGTTTTTTCTATTAATATATTATATCTTAAAATCGTTAAAGATTACTACTTAATTTAAAACGATTTTTTAATGTTATTAGTATACTATATTATAAACCTTCCGGTTTATTATATACTTTATAACTTTAAAAAGATTAAATAATGCTTATTAAATATAAGAAATATTATTAGGTACTCTTAATAATATTATTAGCTTATTTCTTATTAGGGTATTTAAAATAATAATATTTTTATTATACTTTTTAAAATCTTTAGCTTTAATACTTTTAAAATTATTTTCCGCTATTATTTTTATTATTAATAATTCTTAGCCTAGCTTTCTTTATTTCTTCTTAATATTAAAAATAACGTTTATATTTATTTAAAATATATATAGCTAATAATATACTTAAGGAAATTAATAGCTAATTATATTAATTAAAGCGCTATTATAATCGGTAATAAAAAGGGTAAGTATTTCGGCTTTATATTATTATAAAAGGTTATTAACTTATTTTAAAAGCTATCGGAAACTACCTTTCCTCTTATTATTAATTATATCTTAAAATAATAAAAGGTTTTTCTTTATATAGATTACCGCTATACTTTAAAAGAATAATATCTTTTTATTATTTATTATATATATATATAATTAAATTATAAATTCCTTATAAATTATTGCTTTTAAATTTATATTATATATTACTTATTATATTAGAAAATATTTGCTATATTACCTTTATTATTAAAAGCTTAATAATATTAATAACTCTTTCTCTTAAGCTATTTTAATATCTTTTAAATAAATATATAAATACCTTATTTTTATTTTTAAAAGCTTATTAACTAATTATTTATTATATTAAGTTTTAATTAAATATCGAAATACTTTATTAAAACGCCGCTTTAAGTTTCTTTAGCTTTATAAAAGATAGGTCTTATATAATATAAGTAAACTAGGTAATATATACTTCGAATAACCTTATCTAGCTATATTAAGCTTTAAATACTTTTTAAGAATTATAATAAGTATATTTATCTTTTTAAATAATAAGTTTCTATTTATTTAATATTAACTATATTATATAAGCAATTACTTATTATTTATAGCTAATTATAATCGTTATAGCGTTATTTATTATAGCGGTCATAAGCTATTAAATATTTTAATTATATTCTAATATTATATAATTACCTTATAACCTTTAAATTACTATTAAAAATTTAATAGATTTTATAGCTTTATTTAAATCGGCCTTAAAGTTTTTATAAATATTAAACTTATTTTTAAAAAGTTTTAAAAAGAGAAAAGAGTTAAAAAGTATTAGCTAATAATAATTTATAGCAGTAATATTTAAATTTTAATTATAATAGTTAACTTACTATTATACTTTAAAACTTATATAATTTAAACCTTATATTGTTATTAAAATAATAAAAAAATAATATTTAATTAAAAAAGGTATATATTCGATAATAAATCGACTAATTTTAATAAGAAATTAAATAATTAAATAAAGTATTAATATATAATTATTAAGGAAAGTATAATAGTAATAGCGGCGGCTAAAAGCGCTAGTTAATATAGCTATTAATACTATTAGCGGCTTATATTAATATACCCTTTAATTTAATTAGTGCGAATCTTTAATCTATTGTAAAGAGTATTAATATAAATTATATAGTAAGTTAAGGTTAAATTAAAAAATATTTAATAAAAAGAAAAAGAAAAAAAGAAAAGAAATAAAGTAAAAAAAGCTAAATATATATTTATTTTTCTAATTTATATTATTAAGCTAGTAATTTAATAATAATATATTTATAATAGAACTTAAATTAAATTAAATTATATTATTTTAAATTTAAAATATTAATCTATTATAAATTTAATATATTAATTAATTTTAAATTTAAAATATTTATTAAAGCTTAATTTTTAATAAAAATATATATATCTTATATATTCATTATAAAAGTATTTATAACTTATTAAAACCTTTATATATTACTATATCTTTTATTTCTATTAAATTAAATAAACTATTATAGATTTAATAATATATATAGTATCGACTATTTTATTTATTTAAATTCTCCTATTAAGCTAGAATAATAATAAGTATCCGGAATAAATAAAGTATAATATATCTTTTAAGATTAATATAATAAGTTTTGCTATATAGGATTTTTTATAATAATTTATTAATCTTTTATAAGCTTATTTATAGTGAAAAGCCGCTATTCTATATTAATAACTATAGCGTTAAGCTACACTTAATCTATTTACGCCGGTGCTTTTAATAAGCTTTAATTCCATTATTAGCTTATAGTTATATATATACTATTATAACGGATAAGGAGAAGCTAATATTAGTTAATATACGTATTAGCCTTAATATAAACCGGTCTATCGAGATTAAAGCTATTATAAGCTATAAGTAACCTAGTTTAATGCCTTTAAGCATTATATAAAAGTGCTATTACTATATAACTTAGGCTTTTAAATATAAGTTACTTAAAATAAGCGATATTAAAAAGCCGCTATTACTTTAAAGGTTTTAGCTCTGCTTTATAAGTATATACCTATCTAGCGAAACCGAGCGATATAACCTTTTTTATAAGATTATTTAAAAGTAATTATTTAGCCGAAACCGAGATAACTGCTAGTTAAGCTTAAATTAGCATTTATATACGCTAAGTAAAGCTATTATATTCTATTACTAAGTATAGTATCTAAATATATAAATTTAATAGCTCTACTATAAATAGCTATAGAAATAAATTTTGTTTATAATAAATAGAATTTTGTTTAAGTAAAAGGTTTTCTTCTTAAGGTAAAGAAGTATAAAGATAAAAACCTTTCCCTATTTAAGTAAATCGATATATTTATTATTACCTTAAAGATATATAAGGTTTATTTTAAAGAAATAAATAAGTTTATTACTTATAAAGTAAAGATAAATAATAAGTTAAATAGAAAAAGGAAGGTTAATTATTTATTATACTTCTTTAAAAAGGTTTACCTTTTATTTAAATAAAGAAAGCTTAATTATAGAAACGTAATATAATTAAATAAAATTTAATTTATAAACTATAATTATAAGTCTTTTAACCTTATATTTAAAAGGGAATATATATATATTATATATATAAAGTTAAAATAATATTTTAATTTATAAATATATATAAACGTTATATATTTTAAAAGTTTTAATTATATATTAAACTTTATACCTTTATCTTTATTAATAAAGAAACCTTTATTTTTAAAGTTTTTATTAATTATTTTATTTTATTTAAGTTTCTTTTTTAAGTTTAAATAATAGTAAATATCCGAAAGAAATAAGGTATAATATATCTTTTAAGATTAATATAGTAGGTTTTATTATATAAAACTTTTTATAATAACTTATTAATTTTCTATAAGCTTATCTATAATTAAAAGCTGCTATTTTATACTAATAGCTATATAATTAAGCTATACCTAATCTATTTATATTAATACTTTTAATAAGCTATTAACTTTAATATAAACCGGTTTATTAAAGTTAAAGCTATTATAAGCTATAAGCTAGTTTAATGCTATTAAGCATTATAAAAAAGTGTTATTATTATATAACTTAAGCCTTTAAATATAAGTTACTTAAAATAAGCGATATTAAAAAGCCGCTATTACTTTAATTAAGGTTTTAGCTTTACTTAAATATATATTTATTATAACCTTATTTTGCTATATTATAAAATTATTTAAAATTAATTATTTAGCTTATTACGCTATTAAAATTAAAATAATAGTTAAGCTTAAACTATTACTTATATATGCTTAAAACTTAAGTAAGGCTATTATATTTTATTATTTAAATATATAGATTTAATAGCCCCTTTTAAATATAAATTTAAAATACTTATAATTATAAATTATTCTTTATATAAATTCTATCTACTTAAAGTTTAAAATATAGTTAAGTAAAATAAAAGAAAGGAAGCTATAATTAAAGTTAAGGCTATATCCTTCCTCTTTTTTATAAACCTTATTTATTTTATATTTAAGCTTTTATAAGTAACTTTATATAATAAAAAACATTTATTATATTATTAAATATCTTTTAAAAGGTTTTATAAGCGCTTAATAAGGAAAAACTTATAATATAAAGAAAAAGCTTTATTAGCTAGGGATATAATAACTAATAGTAATAGGTATATAATTATAAAGAATTAGTTAAGGGGTAAATAGTCTTGCCCTTTAACGTTAAAAGGGCTTATTAAAGGAAAGGTAAATTAAAAAGGTATTAGCGGGAATTAAACCTATACCCTTTATATTACTAGTGTAAAAGGGTACTTTAATGCTTAATTAATACGCTATAATGTTAAGACCTATAATTATATATTTTTTAAATTAAATTTTATTTAATTATATTATATTTTTATAATTAAGCTTTATTTCCTTAATTTATTTAAATTAAAAGTAAACCTTTTTAAAGAAGTATATTAAATTTATAATCTTTTATTCTCCCTCCTAAATATAAGGTTAAAAGACTTATAATTATATATTTCTTTAACCTAAATTTTATTTAACTATATTGCGTTTCTATAATTAAGCTTTATCTTTTTAATTTATTTAAATAAAATATAAACCTTTTTAAAAAAGCATATTAAATTTATAACCTTTAATCCTTTCTTTAGCTTATTATTTATTATTACTTTATAAATAATAAATTCCTTTATTTTTTTTTTAAATAAATCTTATATATCTTTAAGGTAATAATAAATATATTTATTTACTTAAATAAAGAAAGTTTTTTATTTTTATATTCCTTTACCCTAATAAGAAAATTTCTTACCTAGGTAAAGATTTACTTATTATATTTAAAGTTTATTTTTATTAACTATTTTATTTATTTAAGTTTCCCTATTAAGCTGGAACAATAGTAAATATCCGAGAAGGATAAGGTATAATATATCTTTTAAATTAATATAGTAGGTTTTACTATACAGGACTTTTTATAGTAACTTATTAATCTTCTATAAGCCCGTCTATAGTTAGAAGCTGCCATTCTGCGCTAATAGCCGTAATATTAGGCCGCGCCTAGTTTATTTACGCCGGTGCTTTTAATAAGCTCCAATTCTATTATTAGTTTATAATTATATATATACTATTATAACGGATAGGGAGGAGCCGGTACTATCGAGGTTAAAGCTATTGCAGGCTGTAAGCAACCTAGTCTAACGCCGTTAAGTACTATTAGTATATAAAAGTGCCATCGCTATATAACTTAGGCTTTTACAAGTTGCTTAAAATAAGCAATATTAAAAAGCCGCTATTGCCCTAAAGGTTCTAGGTCTGCTTAAATATATATTTATCTACCATAACCTTATTTTATAAGACCACTCGAAAGCAATTATTTAGCCCACCAAAACCGAGACAATAGTTAAGCTTAAACTACTATTTACATATGTTTAAGACCTAGGTAAAGCCACTATATTCCATTATCTAGATATATAGATCTAATAGCTTTATAGCTATAGAAATAAACTCTAAATATAATAAGTAAATCTTTACCTAGGTAAGAAGTTTTCTTACTAGGGTAAAGAAGTATAAAGATAAAAAACCCTCCCTATTTAAGTAAATAGATATATTTATTATTATTTTAGAGATATATAACTCGGAGATTTATTTTAAAGAAATAGAGGAATTTATTGTCTATAAGTTAAGGATTAATAATAAGCCGAGGAAAGGATAAAAGGTTATAAGTTTAATACGCTTTTTTAAGAAGGTTTACCTTTTATTTAGATAAACGAAGCCTAGTTATAGAAATACAATATAATTAAATAAAATTTAGTTTAAAAAATATATAATTATAGGTTTTTTAACCTTATACTTAGAAGGGAAAGTTTATTTTTATAGCTATTTATAGTAAAGCTGTTAGATCTATATATCTAGATAATAAAATATAATAGCTTTACCTAATTAATTTAAAGGTCTTTAGTATATATAAGTAGTAGTTTAAGCTTAACTAGCAATTATCTCGGTTTTAATAGCATAGCAGGCTAAATAATTGCTTTTAAATAGTTTTATAGAAAAGGTTATAGTAGTCGCTTAGTTTTGCTAGATAGGTATATATTTAAGCAGATTTAAAACCTTTAAGGTAATAACAGCCTTTTAATATCGCTTATTTTAAGTAACTTAAAGGCTTAAGTTATATAGTAATAGCACTTTTATATAATGCTTAATAATATTAGATTAGGTTACTTATAGCCCGTAATAGCTTTAACTTTAATAAACCGGTTTATATTAAAGCTAATAACTTATTAAAAGCATTAATATAAATAAACTAGATACAGCTTAACGCTATAGCTATTAGCATAAAATAGCGGCTTTTAACTATAAATAAGCTTATAAAATATTAATAAATTACTATAAAAAGTTTTATATAGTAAAACCTACTATATTAATTTAAAAGATATATTATACCTTATTCTTCTTAAATATTTACTATTATTCTAGCTTAATAAGGGAACTTAAATAAATAAAATAATCGATAATCTTTTATTCTTTTTTTAGCTTATTATTAATTCTTACTTTATAAGTAATAAATTCCTTTATTTCTTTAAAAAATATTTTATATATCTTTAAAGTAATAATATATATATTAATTTATTTAAATAAGGAAAGGTTTTTATTTTTACGCTTTTTTACTTTAATAAGAAAACTTTTTATTTAAGTAAAGATTTACTTATTATATTTAAAATTTATCTTTATAGCTATAAAGCTATTAAATCTCTATATTTAGATAATAAAATATAGTAGCTTTATTTAATGTATATAAGTAATAGTTTAAGCTTAACTATTATCTTAGTTTTATATAATAAATTAAATAATTACTTTTAAGTAGTCTTATAGAAAAAGTTATAAGTAAAGCTAGAACTTTAATTAAGGTAATAGCGGCTTTTTAATATCGTTTATTTCGAGTAACTTATATTTACTTAAGTTATATAACGATAATACTTTTATATAGTGCTTAATAATATTAAACTAGGTTACTTACAGCTTATAATAACTTTAACTTTAATAAACCGGTTTATATTAAAGCTAATAGTACCGGTATAAATAAATTAAATATAACTTAACGCTATAGCTATTAGTATAAAATAGTAGCTTTTAACTATAAATAAGCTTATAAAAGATTAATAAGTTATTATAAAAAGTTTTATATAGTAAAATCTATTATATTAATCCTAAAAGATATATTATACTTTATCCTTCTTAAATATTTATTATTATTCTAGCTTAATAGAGGAACTTAAATAAATAAAATAGTTAATAAATTTAATAGTTTTATACCTATAAAAATAGATTTTAAATATAATATATAAATCTTTATTTAAGTAAAAGGTTTTTTTATTAAAGTAAAGGAATATAAAAATAAGAAATCTTACTTATTTAAATAAATAAATATATTTATTATTACTTTAAAGATATATAATTTAAAGATCTATATTAAAGAAATAAAGAAATTTTTACTTATAAGTTAAGAATTAATAATAAGTTAAGAAAAGGTTAAAAGGTTATAAGTTTAATATATCTCTTTAAAAAGGTTTATCTTTTATTTAAATAAATAAAGCTTAATTATAAAAATATAATATAGTTAAATAAAATTTAATTTAAAAAATATATAATTATAGGTTTTTTAACTTTATATTTAAAAGGGCTTAAATCTTTATTTAAATAATATTAAAAATATAAATATAAATCTTCTTTTATACTATTAAATAATAACTTAAATAATTAAATTAATTATAAAAATATTAATATTTTTAGTTTTTAAGCTTTATATATATAATTATAAGTCTCTTTATAAGTTTATATATATATTATTATTTATAAATCTTTTAAATAATAATAAATATATCGATTTACTTAAATATAAAAGGGTTTTATCTTTATATTTCTTTATATTAATAAAAGAATTTTATTATAATTAAAGTTTATTTTTATAAGTATTTATAATAAAGCTTTTAAGTTTATATATTTAAAACTATATTTAATAATAAGATATAATAGTTTTATTTACATTTTAAATATAAATAAATATTAAATTAATCTTAAGTAATAGTTATTTTAATTTTAATTAAATAATTACTTTTAAATAGTTTTATTAAATAAGGTTATAATAAATATATATTTAAATAAAGCTATAACCTTTAAGGTAATAATATATTTTTAGTATCACTTATTTCAAATAGCTTATTTAAGTTATATAATAATAGTATATTTATATATTAATAATACTTAATAGCATTAAATTAAATTATTTAAACCTTATATTAGCTTTAACTTTAATAATATTAATATAGATAAATATAGCTTAACGCTATAGCTATTAATATAAAATAATAGCTTTTAATTATAAATAAGCTTATAAAAGATTAATAAGTTATTATAAAAAGTTATATATAATAAAACTTATTATATTAATCTTAAAAGATATATTATATTTTACTCTTTTTAGCTATTTATTATTATTATAGCTAAATAAAGATATTTTAAAAAATTAAATAGTTAATAGTTAATATTTATATATTTAGCTTTTAAAGTTAAAGTTATTATATAAAAACATTTTATATTAAAAGGCTTTAAGCTCTTTTTAAAATAATAATTTATTTTAATTTTACATTCTTTTTTAAATTTATATTATTATTAATCCCTTTTAAGTATAAGGTTATAAAACTTATAATTATATTTGTTTTTTAAATTAAATTTTATTTAACTATATTATTTTTCTATAATTAAGCTTTATTTTTTTAATCTATTTAAATAAAAGGTAAACCTTTTTAAAAAAGTATATTAAATAATTAATATCTTTATTTTCCTTTAGCTTATTTCCCTTCGGCTTATTATAAATCCTTACTTTATAAGTAATAAACTTTTCTATTTCTTTTAAATATATCTTATATATCTTTAAAATATTAATAAATATATCGATTTATTAAAATAAAAAAAGGTTTTTCTTTTTAAACTCCTTTACCTTAATAAGAACGTCTTTTACTTAAATAAAGATTTACTTATTATAAATAAAGTTTATTTCTATAGCTATAAAGCTATTAAATTTATATATTTAAATAATGAAATATAGTGGCCTTACCTATTTATTTTAACTATAGCTATAAACTTATTTAATAAATTTAAGCGTTTTAAGTATATATAAGTAGTAGTTTAAGCTTAACTAATAGTTATCTCGGTTTTAATAGCGCGGTAAGCTAAATAATTACTTTTAAGTGGTTTTATAATATAGCGAAGTAAAGTTATAATAGATAAGTATATATTTATAAAGTAGAGTTAAAACCTATATATATCTTATAAGAGTATATAGTTAAAGTAATAGCGGCTATTTAATATCGCTTATTTTAAGTAACTTATATTTAAAGGCCTAAGTTATATAGTAATAGGACTTTTATATAGTGCTTAATAGCGTTAAACTAGCTTACAGCCTATAATAGCTTTAACCTTAATAACTTAATAGCACCGGTGTAAATAGGCGCAGCTTAATATTACAGCTATTAATATAGAATAGTGGCTTTTAATTATAGATAAGCTTATAAAAGATTAATAAGTTATTATAAAAAGTTTTATATAGTAAAACCTATTATATTAATTTAAAAGATATATTATACCTTATTCTTCTCGGATATTTATTATTATTCTAGCTTAATAAAGAAACTTAAATAAATAAAATAGTTTATATTATTATTAATATTAATAAGAAAAAGTAAATTAAAATAATATTATCTTTTTTTTTAAGAAAGTTATTTATAATAAATAAATTAAAAATTTATTTATCTTTAAATATATATATCCTTTTAATATTAATAATTTTAATCTTTTTTCTTTTTTATTTATATTATATAATTTATATAAAATATTAATATATAATTAAATAAATATAAATATTTATTATATTTATTATTTTAATCTTTAATATAATAACCTTTTTTTTAATTATTTTATTTATTTAAATTCCTTTATTAAGCTAAAATAATAATAAGTATTTAAGAAAAATAAAGTATAATATATCTTTTAAAATTAATATAGTAGGTTTTACTATATAAAACTTTTTATAATAACTTATTAATTTACTTTTATAAGCCTATTTATAATTAAAAGCCGCTATTTTACGCTAATAGCTATAGCGTTAAGCTATATTTAATTTATTTATACTAGTGTTTTTAATAAGCTATTAGCCTTAATATAAACTAGTTTATTAAAGTTAAAGCTATTATAAGCTATAAGCTAATCTAATACTATTAAGCATTACCGATATTAGTATATAAAAGTGCTATTACTATATAATTTAAGTAAGTTATTTAAAATAAACGATATTAAAAAGCCGCTATCGCCCTAACTATATACTTTTATAAGATATATATAGGTTTTAGCTCTATTTAAATATATACTTATTTAGCAAAACCGAGCGACTATTATAACTTTATTTTAAAAGACTATTCGAAAGTAATTATTTAACCGAAATTAAGATAATAATTAAGCTTAAATTAGCACTTATATACACTTAAAACTTTATTAAGCGAGTTTATAGCTACGGTTAAAATAGATTATAATTAAGTAAAGCTACTATATCTTATTATTTAAATATATAGATCTAATAGCTTATAAATAATTATAAAAATAAATTTTATTTATAACGAGTAAACTTCTACTTAATTAAAGTATTTTCTTATTAAGATAAAAAAAGTATAAAGATAAAAACCCTTTCTTATTTAAGTAAATCGATATAGTTATTATTACTTTAAAAATATATAAGGTTTATTTTTAAAAAAATAGAAAGGTTTATTGCTTATAAAGTAGAAATAAATAATAAGTTAAATAGAAAAAGAGAGGTTAATTATTTATTACGCTTTTTTAAAAAGGTTTACCTTTTATTTAAATAAATAAAGCTTAATTATAGAAATATAATATAATTAAATAAAATTTAATTTAAAAAAACTAATTATAGGTTTTTAAACCTTATACTTAAAACAGATAACCTTTTTATATAATTTATTTTATTTATATTTTAATTTTAATTTTATTATAAATAATTAATAGTTTATTAAAAGTTTAAAATTATTAAAAATATATAAGGTTTATTAACTATTTTACTTATTTAAATTCTTTTATTAAGCTTAAATAATAATAAATATTTAAAAATAAATAAGGTATAATATATCTTTTAAAATTAATATAATAAGTTTTATTATATAAAACCTTTTATAATAACTTATTAATCTGCTTTTATAAGCTTATCTATAATAAAAAGCCGCTATTCTATATTAATAGCTATAATATTAAGCTGTACTTATTTATACCGGTACTTTTAATAAGCTTTAATTTTATTATTAGCTTATAGTTATATATATACCATTATAACAAATAAGAAAAAGCTAATGCTATTAAAGTTAAAGCTATTATAAGCTATAAGCTAGTTTAATACTATTAAGAACTACCGGTATTAATATATAAAAGTGATATTACTATATAACTTAAGCTTTTAAGTTATTTAAAATAAGTAATATTAAAAAGCCGCTATTATCTTAATTAAGGTTTTAGCTTTACTTTAAAAATATATATTTATCTAGTAAAACTAAGCAACTATTATAACCTTATTTTATAAGATTACTCGAAAGTAATTATTTAATTAAAATTAAAATAACTGCTAGTTAAGCTTAAATTAATATTTATATATATTTAAAACTTAAATAAAGCTACTATATTTCATTATTTAAATATATAAATTTAATAGCTTTATTATAAATAGCTATAGAAGTAAACTTTATTTATAATAAGTAAATCTTAACTTAAATAAAAAGGTTTCTTATTAATATAAAAAAGCGTGAAAATAAAAACCTTTTCTTATTTAAATAAATCGATATATTTATTATTACCTTAAAGATATGTAAGGTTTAATTCTTTTAAAAGAATAGAAAAGTTTATTACTTATAAAGTAAAAATAAATAATAAATTAAATAGAGAAAGAGAGATTAATTATTCTATATATTCTTTTTAAAAAAGGTTTACCTTTTATTTAAATAAATTAGAAAAAAAAAGCTTAATTATAGAAATATAATATAGTTAAATAAAACTTAATTTAAAAATATAATTATAAATCTTTTAACCTTATACTTAAAAAAGATATAAGGTTTATATTTTTAATTTTATTAATATTTTAATTAAAAGTAATAATAAAATATTAGTTTAATTTCTTTAAATTAGCTAAAATAACGTTTATAATAAAACTTATATAAGGGTATAATAAACCTTATATTATATAGATTAATATTTAATGCTTAAAAAATATTATATAAATATTATATAAAATACTTATATTACCCTTTTTATAAAATCTCTTTTATTAATATATAATTATTCTTAATTTAATAATAACTTATATATTTATTTAATAAAAGATAAAATTAAATTAATTATAATATATTTATATTTTTAAAATTTTAATTAAATAAAAATATTTTATACTTTTTAATAATAATATCTTTAATAAACTATAATTAAAACTTTAAATTAATTAACTTATAAGCTATTAAAAGTTTATTATTATATTTAGTACTTTATATAAAGAATTTTAGTAAGCATTAATATTTAATTTTAAATTAATTTTAAATAAATATAATTTAATATTAATAAATAAATATAAATATTTAAAAGAATAAAAACTTTACTTTTATTTTAAAAAAGTTTATAAACTACTCTTTATTTAAAGATTTATTTATTTTAATTAAAGTTTATTTTTATAGCTATAAGGTTATAAAATATATATATATAAATATTAAACTATAATAGCTTTACTTAAGTTTTAAATATATATAAATAATAGTTTAAGCTTAATTAATAGTTATCTCGATTTTAATTAAATAATTACTTTTAAATAGTTTTACATTATAATAAAATAAGGTTATATAAAGTAAAGCTAAAACTTTAATTAAATTAATAGCGGCTTTATAATATCGCTTCTTTTAAATAATTTATAAAGGCTTAAGTTATATAATAATAATATTTATATATAATATTTAATAGTATTATAGCGCATTAATCGAATATTAAAGTATTGTTAATATTAGTAATATAAAGAGTATAAGTTTAAATCCCGTTAATGCCTTTTAACTTACTCTTTTAATAATATACTCTTTTAGCGTTAAAAGGTAAAACTATTTACTTTAACTATTTCTTTATAATTATATACCTAATATTATTAATTATTATATTCCCTTTAGCTAATAAAGTTTTTTCCTTATATTATAAGTTTTTTCCTATTAAATATTTATAAAACCTTTTAGAAGGTATTTAATAATATAGTAAATGCTCTTTATTATATAAAGTTATTTATAAAAGCTTAAATATAAAGTAAATAAAGTTTATAAAAAAAGGAGAAGCTATAGCCTTAACTTTAATTATAGCTTTTTTCCCTTTACTTTATTATATATTAAACTTTAAGTAAATAAAATTTAAAAGAAGAATAATGTATATAATATTTAATAGTATTAAGCTAAGATATTTATAACTTATAATAGCTTTAACTTTAATATTTATTAAAACTATTAATATAAATAAATATAGTTTAATACTATAGCTATTAATATAAAATAATAGGCTTTAATTATAAATAAGCTTATAAAGATTAATAAGTTATTATTAAAGGTTATTAATTATTTTATTTATTTAAATTCTCTTATTAAGCTAGAACGATAATAAGTATTTAAAGATAAGGTATAATATATCTTTTAAGATTAATATAATAGGTTTTACTATATAAAACTTTTTATAATAATTTATTAATCTGCTTTTATAAGCCTATCTATAGTTAAAAGCCGCTATTTTATATTAATAGCTATAGCATTAAGCCGCGCCTATTTACGCTAATGCTTTTAATAAGCTATTAGCTTTAATATAAACCGGTCTTATTTATTAGCTTAAAAGGGGCTATTTTCTTAAATATTTATATATAAAGTAAAGGTTAAAATGTATACCCGTTAAGGTTAAAGCTATTATAGGCTATAAGTAACCTAGTTTAAAGCTATTAAGCACTAGTAATATATAAAAGTGCTATTATTATATAACTTAAGCCTTTAAGTTACTTAAAATAAGCGATATTAAAAAGCCGCTATTACTTTAAAGGTTTTAGCTCTGCTTAAATATATATCTATTTAGTAAAATTAAGTAACTATTATAACCTTATTCCGCTATATTATAAGATTATTTAAAAGTAATTATTTAATCGAAACCGAGATAATAGTTAAGCTTAAACTATTATTTATAAACGTTTAAAACCTTATTGAGCGAGTTTATAGCTATAGTTAAAATAAATAAATAGATAAGGCCACTATATTTTATTATTTAAATTTATAAATCTAATAGCTTTATTATAAATAGCTATAAAAATAAACTTTAATTATAATAAGTAAATCTTTATTTAAATAAAAAGTTTTTTTATTAAAGTAAAAAAGCGCGAAAATAAAAAACTTTTCTTATTTAAATAAATAAATATATTTATTATTACTTTAAAAATATATAAGATTTATTTTAAAGAAATAAAGAAATTTATTACTTATAAATTAAAAATTAATAATAAGCCGAGAAAAGAATAAAAGGTTATAAATTTAATATACTTTTTAAAAGGGTTTCTCTTTTATTTAAATATATAAAGCTTAATTATAAAAATATAATATAGGTAAATAAAATTTAATTTAAAGAAAATATAATTATAAGTCTTTTAACCTTATACTTAAAAAAGTTATTAAAAAAAGTTATATATAATAAAGCTTATAATATTATTTTTAATAAATATATTATACTTTATTCTTTTTAAATATATATTATTATATTTATTTAATAAAAAAACTTTAATTAAAGAAATAATTAATAATAATTAGTTAAATTATAAATATTAATATTAATTAATATTATTAATATTATTA
>JALPVH010000182.1:0-112189 GCA_023242295.1 Diaporthe ilicicola | reverse complement strand
ATAATTAATATATTATTCAAGTTATATTAATTAAGTAAATACTTTTTTAATAATAATAATAGCGATAATAATAGAAATAGAAATAATAATAATAATAATAATAATTTTTTAAATATATTTATTATAATTATAAATTAAATAAATAAATATAAAAAAATATTATATTTTTAATAATTTAATACTTTTAAATATATATAAATAATAGGGTAATAAAAGTTTATATTATAAGGGCAGTTAAGGTTAATTTATTTATATATATATATTAATTAGGTGGTGGGTAGTGGGTATAAGGGTAGGCATTAGCGGCTGTATATGGCTTATACCGGTGTACCCTCCGATTTAACCGGTGCGAATCTCCGATCTCTAGATATATAGCTGACACGCGTTGAGATGCTGTCAAAATGTTTCAACATGATTCACCGGGGGCCTCTGACGCATCTTCCTTTCAGCCTCTGGCCCCCCGCCCTCACCCGGCGGGTCCTGCCGCAAAGGAAAAGGAAAAGGAAAAGGAAAGCAAAGTAAAATCCCAAAATTCAGCGTGATCTTAGGTCCGTGGTTGCTGTACCGGCTGTACAGCCCAAGGGTGAAAGAGCTTACGCCTCTAGCCCCTGCGAAAGCACATTCCTGTGCGACTATGGATAGAAGTTTCCATGCCTCGAGACCTTACTGCCGTCAAGCCTTTTTGTTCCATCACTGCCATAGTGCTGCCTCTCTCTGAGCGGAATCTCGTCCTCTGAGCACTCAGCGGGGATGTTGCTCCTTTGGAACCCTACTCCACAGGTCCCGAAGTCGCCGAATCTGTCCGCCCTGGGCTCTCCGGACCAGATGGTGGCGGGGATGATCGGTGGAAGGTTTCTACTGCCGTCGCTACCCAGCGACTCCCCCTTTTTGGTGCTCGAACGAGTGGCGAGGCTGCCCAGACGCGACATGATGCTGCCAGCCTTCGCGTGGAGGCTACGTAGTAGCGGGAAGATGATCGGGAGGTCCGCGATGACCTCGG
Source organism: Diaporthe ilicicola (assembly GCA_023242295.1). Taxonomy (NCBI): domain Eukaryota; kingdom Fungi; phylum Ascomycota; class Sordariomycetes; order Diaporthales; family Diaporthaceae; genus Diaporthe; species Diaporthe ilicicola. The sequence continues at coordinate 111,189 of JALPVH010000182.1, read as the reverse complement.
CGCAATTGCGCTCCACGATCGTGCAAATGTACACCATCTGAAGGCCCCAGCTGTAATCATGGTCGAAGAAGTCGGTAACGTAGGCGACGCGGATGATTGACGACGTAAAGACCCTACGGCAGCGATACACAAAACAAGGGGTAAGTCTTGGGTGAGTCGCAGGGTGGAAGGGGTGGGAACCACACTTAAGTGACAGAGAAGGTACCAGGGTGAACGGTGCGACCACTTACAAGAGTCCGGATCCGGTTAAGCCACAGACCACCAGCTTTTTCCTTAGATGCATCTGCAAACCTAGCGGGGGGGGGGGGTTTCTGAAGAAAACGGATATTCGCAGGGCAAAAAACGGATGGCGCAGGGTAAGCTGCTTATAGAAGCTGCCCCACCCCAGCTGCAGCTAATTAAAAGCCACTATTTAATTATACCCTATTACCTTTATATTGCTTTTTATAACTATAATAACCTTTACCTATAAAGACTTTTTTATTATTAAAATTAATTTAACTGCCTTATATTAATACTATATTAAATTAGTTAAATATTTATTAAAAGTAATTATTTTAATATAAAAGTTTACCTTTAATTATTTAAATATTTTTTAAATATTAAAATAATAATATAAGTTTTAAGTTATTTTAATTTTAAAGTATAATAATAAGCTAATTATTATTAATAAAATATTAATATTAATATCTTTAATAATTATAAACTAATACTTTTTAAGCTTTTAAATTATTTAAAACTTTTTTATAAAGGTATAATATTTATAAAGACTTTAAAGCTCCTTTAAAATTAAGTAATAAAATTGCGATAATAACGGTAAAAAAAGGTTTAAAATAAAATTATAATTTATATAGCTTTAAAGAAATACCTTTTAAATTATTATAAATTAAAAAAATTAAATACTTTAATAAATATAGTAATAATATAATATAGTTATAATAAAGAGGATATTTAAGTATAATAGTTATAAAATTAATATAATAATATATATATAAATTTAAGTGGTAAGCGTTATTTATATATTAATGGCTATATATACCCTTATACTATCTATTTTTTGCCCTATAAATATCTATTTTCTTTCTAAATAAACCGCGTAATTTAATTACTAATTAATATTAAATTAAAATTTAAATATTATAGTAAAATATTAAAGAAAGGCTATTAAAATACTATTAGATTAAAATTATTTTAAAGGGCTATATTATATTAAAAAATATATTATATTATATTTAAAGTTATAATATATATTTTATATTTTATATTTTCGAAATATAAAATATAAAATAATATAAAATATAAATATAAAATATAAAATATAAATATAAATATATTTTAAAAATAGATTTTTAATAACATTGAAAAAACATTGAAAATAGAATAGCTAGCTATATAGATGTAATTAAGCCCTTTAAAACGTACTATTTAGTTTTCGAGAATTTAAATCCTATATAAAGAAATAAATACTAATATCTAAAATAAAAATCTAGTAAGGCTCGCCGCCGCTAAGACTTTGCTAAGTAAGCTTAAACTTTAAAGTCTTTATTAGGTATTAATATTTATTTCTTTTTCATAGATTTAAATATATAAAATATAAAGAGTATGTTTTAAAGAGCTAAACTCACTTTATAAGACTAGTAATTTAATATTTAAGGTTATATAAGTCTGCTTTTAAAATATATTTATATTTATATTTATATTTTATATTATATTATATTTATATTTATATTTATATTAATATTCTTTTTTATATTTATATTTATATTTATATTTTTTTAATTCTTTATATTTATATTTATATTTATATTTTTAATACTTTAATTATATTTAACACTATATTAATATATATTAATATATATATTATATTAAGCGATATTAAAAACGAGAAAGCTACTAGTTTAAACCTTATTATTTTTAAATCTATAGCTATTTTTAAATATTTCTATAGCTTTATAGATAGTTAAGAAACTTATAATTAAGCTAAAAGAAAAGAAATAAATAGTTAAGTTAAATATTTTAAAAAGAAAAAAGAAAAAAAAACTTAATTTTTTAAATAAATATTAAATATTAATATAATGTTAAATATTAATATAATATTAATATTATATTAATATATTTTAGTGGAGATTATTAACTATTTTATTTATTTAAGTTCCCCTATTAAGCTAAAATAATAATAAGTATTTAAAAAGAATAAAGTATAATATATCTTTTAAGATTAATATAATAAGTTTTACTATATAAAACTTTTTATAATAATTTATTAATCTTCTATAAGCCTATTTATAATTAAAAGCCGCTATTTTATATTAATAGCTATAGCGTTAAGCCGCGCCTAATTTATTTATACTAGTACTTTTAATAAGTTATTAGCCTATTAAAGTTAAAGTTATTATAGGCTATAAGCTAATTTAATACTATTAAGCATTAAGTAAAAGTGCTATTACTATATAACTTAAGCCTTTAAGTTATTTAAAATAAGCGATATTAAAAAGCCGCTATTGCCCTAATTAAGATTTTAGCTTAAATATATATCTATCTAGTAAAACTAAGTAATATAACTTTATTCCGCTATATTATAAAACTACTCGAAAGTAATTATTTAGCTTACCGAAATTAAGATAATAGTTAAGCTTAAACTACCACTTATATACGTTAACTAAGGCTACTATATTTTATTATTTAAATATATAAATTTAATAGCTTTATTATAAATAGCTATAAAAATAAATTTTAATTATAATAAGTAAATCTTTACTTAAATAAAACGTTTTCTTATTAAGATAAAGAAGTATAAAAATAAGAAACCTTTTTTATTTAAATAAATAAATATATTTATTATTACCTTAAAGATATATAAGATTTATTTTAAAGAAATAAAGAAATTTATTACTTATAAGTTAAGAATTAATAATAAGTTAAGGAAAGGATAAAAGGTTATAAGTTTAATATATTTCTTTAAAAAGGTTTATTTTTTATTTAGATAAATAAAGCTTAGTTATAGAAATATAATATAGTTAAATAAAATTTAATTTAAAAATATATAATTATAGGTCTTTTAACCTTATACTTAAAAGGGTTAATATAGATTATATATTATATTATTTCTATTTTATATAAATAATATAAGGTATAAAAAATAATAATGTTAACCTATTAATCTAATTTTAATATTATTATAATACTTTATTATAATGCTTTTACGATGCTTTTATTTACCCCCCTCCCTCTAGTAGGAATTCCTAAAAAAGTAGAGAGGAGATAGAGCATAAAACAAATCAGTTACACCGTCGATGGCTGTTGAACAACAACGATATTAATTACGTAGTGAATTGAAGAGGAGAGCGTATAGTGTGTGTTGCAATATGGGTGTGGAAAGCCGTTAGTATTTGCTAACCTGTAAAGGTGATAATGGAAACAACCAAGAATCGCGTGTCCGCAACTGTTCCAGATATCTCAGGCTTCCAAAGCTTCTCAATTGGTCGTGCTTGCAAGCCCCAGAAAATTCCCTGAGCAGTATTGCAGACGGTAGTTATGGCTGCCAGTCCGTAGATGACCCACTGGGCCCGGCGATGGGTATTATGGATTAGCGAGAGCAGGAAGAAGCAAATGGAGATCTTGACGGCCCAGAGCGAGATGGCGGCCATCAGAATTGTGATCTGGCTCAATCTTTTCACTGTGTTCGCCTGCTCGGTGCTAAGAAATTGTAAATGCCGTCCGAAGCCGGCGTCAAGGTTTAGATATTCAAGGATATTGGCGGCCAGGTTAAAAGCCTGACGGCGACAGTTAGCGTGAGATCGTTCGGGCACTCGCAATAGGCAGGGCCGAAAGAAGAAGGTGAACTAGATGTGAGTATCTCACCAAAGCCACTATTATCATGTAATCCTCGATTCCGGGTCTAAGGCGGTAGCAAATCTTGGTTGCGATACGTGTGCCGGTCGAAAGTATGATTAGTATGGTTGTGATGGTGAGGACAATAAAACATCCCAAGCCGATGTCAACATCGACCAGATCGGGGTCCCACTCTATGCGCGAGTTTCCGGTCATGGCTAAAAGCTGGACAAAGAGCTGGGAGAACGCTACGAGTAAGCCAGAGTCCAGCCGCAGAGGTGGTTATGACCAACGAGCAGGAACGCCGCTTAAACAAGCCACGGTCTAAGGAACCGTTCCCCCTCGACTATTTGATGTCTGCCTTCATTCACTCATGGAGGAAATGAAACTCAACAGCATGATGTGGGCATTGCAGAGGCCCCCAAAAACTCACCCTCCAAGGAAGCAAATAGATTGTCGCAGAACTCTGTGAATCACTGTAGCCAACCAACTGCATTGCGCCGCTGTGCTCATTCTAGAATCTTTCAGCCCCCCGCGGTCACATCAAGCAGAACTTGAAAATCACTCAGTCACAGCATTGGCATGCATCATCCTTTACGGGTTGATCGGCCTGGCAGGCGAACCCGTTCAGGAAGATGAACATTTTCCTGCCCATGGAGCTGATTACTACTACCTTGGCTGCCTTCCATTGCTCAAGTCGCGATAAGCACGCACGCTGCGAATGCGAATCACATCTTGAAAACGGTTTGTTCCACAACAGTACGTTATGTGCCAGCTGATGGATGCATGCATGGCAGGTGACGTTTTAAATTTCCATCCTCTTTCTTGGCGCTCTATTGATAATCTCACGCCTTCATTCTCATTCCCAATCTGTCAGACTTGGAATATGCATCTCATGGTGGAATTCGGCCCCCTGGAGTTGTGAGTAGCACCAAATATGATCCAGGTAGAAGATGTTGGTCCAAGTGCGGTGGTGACCAATGACATTATGGGCAGGAAGTAGTTTCCCGCAGGCAGGCTGGGCAGGGCAGGATTTATATGTGTGCTACCGCACAATCAATTTCCGTGACGCAGTGTTGGTCTGAATCCTCCCGGGCTTCGTGTTCACCCGAGGAGGGGAAGGCCGCAGAGTCTCACTTGGTGGGGGCCAAAAGTACTAGATCGACGATGGGGGATCGTCATCGTCAGCTTTGGGGTGCGTGCCTCAATAGCAGGTCTTGCAAATGAACCAACAGGAATTCTTGACCGGACTCCCCTGAATGCTTTAAAAGTACCCGTACAACTTCGGATATATATAGAATAAGAATAAAACCTGTTAAATTTAACGGTCCGCTATAAACCGCTTAAAAGGGGCTTACTTAAAGAGGGTCTATATATAAATAAAATAAATATCGACTATTTTATTTATTTAAGTTCCCCTATTAAGCTAGAATAATAATAAATATTTAAGAAGAATAAAGTATAATATATCTTTTAAATTAATATAGTAGGTTTTACTATATAAAACTTTTTATAATAACTTATTAATCTTTTATAAGCCTATTTATAATTAAAAGCCGCTATTCTACACTAATAGCTATAGCGTTAAGCTATACCTAATCTATTTGCACCGGTGCTTTTAATAAGCTCTAATTCCACTATTAGCTTATAGTTATATATATACTATTATAATAGATAGGAAGGAGCCGGTACCGTTAAGATTAAAGCTATTATAGGCCGTAAGCTAGTTTAACGCCGTTAAGCATTACTAGTATATAAAAGTACTATCGCTATATAACTTAAGCAAATATAAATTACTCGAAATAAGCAATATTAAAAAGCCGCTATTGCTTTAATTAAGGTTTTAGCTCTGCTTAAATATACACCTATTTAGCAAAATCGAGCAATATAACCTTATTCTATAAAACCACTCGAAAGTAATTATTTAGCCGAAACCGAGACGACTGCTAATTAAGCTTAAACCACCACTTACACACGCTTAAGACCCTTAAATTAGGTAAGGCCACTATATTCTATTACTACTCTAGATACGTAGATCTAATAGCTTATAAATAGCTATAGAAATAAACTTTATTTATAATAAGTAAATCTTTACCTAGGTAAAAGATTCTTTTATTAAGGCGAAAAAGTATAAAGATAAAAACCCTTCTTTATCCTAATAAATCGATATATTTATTAGCACTTTAAAGATATATAAAATCTATTTAAAAGAAATAAAGAAGTTTATTACTTATAAAGTAAAGATTTATAATAAGCTAAAGGGAAATAAGCTAAAGGGAAATAAGGATATTAATTATTTAATACGCTTTTTTAAAAAGGTTTACCTTTTATTTAAATAAATTAAAGAGATAAAGCTTAATTATAGAAATATAATATAGTTAAATAAAATTTAATTTAAAAATAAATATAATTATAAGTCTTTTAACCTTATACTTAAGAGAGAAATAAAATAAATATAATTAAGTTATTATTAAAACTTATTTAATAATTTATAATTATTAGTAATTATATATAATTTAATAATTAAAAGTTTTATCGCTTTAAGCTAATTAAGAAAATAATTAAAAATATAGACTATTTAGCTTATTTAAATTCTATCTCTTAAAGCTAGGAATGCAGTAAGTAAGGGGAAGGAAGCTGTAGTTAGTTAGGCTATAGCTCCCCCTTTCTCTATAAACCTTAGTTTACTTTACACTTAAGCTTCTATAAGTAACTTTATATAGTAAGAAGCATTTACTACGCTATTAAATATCTTCCGGAAGGTTCTATAGGCGCCTAATAGGGAAAAACCTATAATATAGGGAAAAAACCTTATTAGCTAAAGATATAATAACTAATAGTAATAGGTACGTAATTATAGGGAATTAATTAGGGGGTAAATAGTCTCGCCCTCTATCGCTAAAGGGGCACTTTAGAGGGAGGGCAGGTTAAAAAGGCATTAGCGGGATTTAAACCTATACCCTTTACATTACTAATATAAAAGGATACTCTAACGCTCGACTAATGCGCTATAGTGCTATAATTAAAAAAATATAAATATAAAATTCTTTAACGGTTTTTTAATAAAATTAAATAATATTATTATTATTTATGAAAAAAAAACCTAAATAAGCCTTATACCTTAATAGGTAATTGCTATCTAACCACGTTATATTAATATAATATCCTATATATAACGAAATTCTATTCTACCGGATATAAAACTATGCTTGTGGCCTAATCCTTTTAGCTGTTGCTATACCTTTCTTCCTTTCTCTATTAATATATTCCATCTGCTGAAATGGCCTCTCGTTCCCCTATTATATATTCTTGTAATATATATATCTTTAACCTGCGATGCTTATTACGCTGATAGCTTTATCTTGCTAATAAGGTTGCTAGGTATGCCTTATATAATGCCTATAGTATTTTAACCTAATTATTTTTAAGGTACGCGGTAAGCGCGGCCCCTCTGAATTATATGGCAGGTAGCAGGAGATTAATTTCCTGTATTTGCTTTGGCTTCTTGCTGACTGAATGCTAATTAAATGCTGATTAAATGCTGACTGACTTTATACCTCCGATAGCTTCTACCTGTTTCCTTATACCTATATTATTCCGACCTAATTAATATAACTGAGACTGATTTTACGATTATGCCTTTGCTTAAGCAGGGCGGCGGTGTAGTATTAATAAGCTAAGGATTTTAAATCCGACCGTAATGCGGGCGATTAGGCTTATGCGATGCGATTAGGGAGATGCGATGTTTATGTAATCGCCTGTAAGCGGGGGGTATGGGTATAAAAACGGCTTTGTCCCTTTTTCCATCTGTCCCTAAATTTAGAAGAGTGGGAAAGAGTATAACTACCTTAAAATGACTATTTTTGATTTTTAAGTGTATAACCTAAATACTAAGAAATTTAACCCCTTATTACCCGATGGAAATGTGGTTTTTGGGAACCGCTATCCGATAGTAGACCCGGTAACGCCTTTTTGGGATATTACCGGCCTTAGCTTATTTTTTATACTTAGTTTAGCTATAGAATTTAAAAGCGAGAAGGCCTTTATTTTGATAAATATAAACTAGTGCCTTTTAGAGGACTTAAGGCTTATGGACCGAGATACTAGTTAAAAGTTGCTAGACGATTTAGTAGCATGCTTTATTACAGGTATTGATAAAGATATCCCTATGGAGAGTATATATCCTGTTTTAAAAGAAGCTGAATTAAAGGTTGAAATTACGCTTGGCTTTGGCAACCTCTATAACCCTACCGACCTTTATAACCCTACCGACCTCTATAACCCTACCGACCTGCAGCTTGGTGTGGAATATCCTTTATAATTATGCTCGCTTCCCTTATTACCTTTTGAGCTTCTTATGCCTGATAACATAGGGTTGATTCCTGCGCCGACTAGTTGCCCTTTGCCTACTGTAAGCGATATAACTATATTGTTGATATCTTTAGGTATGCTTGCTGGGGAATGGGAGGCTTTTAAAATTATTAGAAAGGAGGTTATTAATTACGAGATGTATTATATGGTGGTATGGAAGCCTATATTGGAACGAGAGAGTAATTTGGGGCATATGTTAGTTTTGATTATAGAATGGAAATAATAAAAGGCCGCTGCTTAGTTGCGGTTTTGGGGAAAGCTGTGCGAGGCTTGCGTTAAGTTGCGGATATTGTATAAATCCGAACGGGAAGCTGTGTAATCGGTTGTCGTTAAGCGAGGGTATGGTTGTCCTTGTAAGATGCTAAAGTAAAGGTTGGGTAGCTCGGTATTCGGTATTATATAGTAGATTTAGGTTTTATGCTTAAATTGTTGGACTTGTATATGCAGAGTTTGTGAATATCCTTAGAGGTATATTATAATAGACTATATCCCTAGGTCTCCTGCGATTAATTATATTGTATTCCCCGCTTTACCCTTAAATTATAGTAAATGGCTAGCCTATAAGTGGTAAGTATAAGATTTAGCCGGCTATAAAATAGACTGCTAATTAAGGTTTATATATTATAAATTATCCTAGTTTTGCTGGCCGTATAATTAGCCTACCCTATTAGGCCCATTTACTGCCTGAATAGATAACGAGGTAAAAAAGGCGGCTGTATGTAAGGCAGGCGCCTGCGGGGTATTACGTTAGTGCCCTCTGCTTATTATAGTGTATAGTGGCTAAAATGCTAGACGGCTAACCCCCGATTGCCCTAATGTATCTGCTGTGCTGCCTTCCTTATCTTTTACCTACTAAAAAAATCTAGCTGGATATCCCTGGTTTTCGAAAGTAAAATAGGCTACTTGCGTGTGGCTTAAAATAGCTCGGATTGGCCACGAACTTAAGGTCTCGCAGTCGGCTTAGCAATAAAGTAACCCCTGCAATCCGGCTCCCTATTATACGCGCCTCCTTTACCGCTGTTACTAGTCCCTCTGTTCTTTAGCTTATCTATCTCCTGCGCGCTAGATTAAGGGTTGGTAGGATGTTATCCTTGTTTCCGAGAATAAATTCACGGAAATCCTAGTTATAGACCGCAATGCAGAATCCTTAACCATTCTTAGATCTTAATTTTATGCTTACTTATTAAGTATAAATCTATATAGGGTAAATGCCCTCTTTGAGCTAATACCGATAAGTAACCTTCTCTGGCGCCTATAAATGGCATACCATGTGATATTTCCGGCTAATATAGGGGACTTGATAATGGAAAAGTATATAGGTCTTGTATATTGGAGTGTAACTTAGATTGCGTAGTTTGTAGATTAAGACGGAACTTGAAAGATGTGAAATAAGGGGTATCGGAGAATTCTGCCTTTTAACCTAATTTCCTCGCCCCCCTTGTCTTTCCCTTCCTTTGCCATAATCCTATATTAATTTTTGTCTTAAATATTCTATAAACTTCATCTTAAATTAGTACGGGGGTTAAATACTGTGCTAGTGGGGTGTTAGTTTAGTTTGTAAATATTTATAATCCGTTTAATATTACTTTACTAAGGTTATGTTTGTGAACTAGCGCTTTCTTAGAGTTTGTGAACTAGATGGTATTTGTGGCAGGTGTAGGCTAACTTTTGCGGTAAGATTTGGTGTAGTATTTTACGCCTGTTAATCTATCCAGTATATGGAGGCTTAGATATGGGAAATCGGATTTGCTGTTTGCTAGGGACTTAGCCTTAGTATGTGTAAGGAAGATAGGGTGGTGTCCTGTTGCTAAGGGGCCCTATTATAGCTAATATGTAATAACTGAGGATTTCTTATCCCTGTGGTATCTAGAGATTACCGGTTCCCATTATACCGATGCCTGGATTAACCGCCTGGTCTTCCTAATGGATAAATCTTTTTTTCCGAAGCTCCGGTAAGTTATTTATAATTATTATCGATTAGTTTTGGTAAAAGCACTTTTTATTTACTATTAGGCCGAAGTTATGAGTTATAACCACCCGATACCAATCAATTTCCTTGGTGGTAGGTATAGCCTGGTTAATAGGTAGATTGGGATGTGTTGGTGTTATTAATTGCAAGAGAGGAAGCTTAATGCTGTGTGGAGCTGGATAAGGCTCGGGTCTTGGCGTACTGTAAGGTTATGTGAGATTTTCTGTTATATGAATTAAGGGCTAACGATATGTGGCTGAGAAACGTTTGTGCGTATTTATAAAGCATTTGACGAGCTTATTATGTGTATTATGTAGTGCTTTGCGCTTTTTGTTCTTTTGTAGGGATAACGATTTAAGTTAGTGTGTTAACTCTGTAATCTTTGCTTTAAGTATAAGATGCAAGCCTTAAGCTCGAAGTTTGCTGAGTAGATCTTTATTATATATGTAAGTTGGCTGTAAGTGTTAATCGGGTGTGATATTATTTGCTGAGAATCTTTTTCGCATTTATAAAGGTATCTGCTATGCTATTCATATTGATCGACGCGATGCTTTGTAAGGAGCCTTCCGTGCTATAATTAATATTGCTGTTGTTAATAATAGCTAAAAAGTCTTTTATATCTTTAGGACTGGCCGAGGTTGCTGAGTCGAAAGGTATTTGCGGTGACTGTAAATCTGTGGTTGTATTTCTGGAAAATGATAAAGACGGCGAAGAGAGCAGAGATTCCGTTAAAAGTCTGGTTAGGGAAGTAGTTTCCTTAGTTAGTGAAGTTAGGGATATACTTGCGACGGAAGAGGTATTGTTAGCGGCAGAATCGGAAATATTACTATTTCCGTTCTTTCTATGCTTATTATGGGAAGCTATCGATGTAGGTGATGGTGAAGATATAATATTATTAGCCGTCGAAGCCAGTTCTTTTATATCATTGTTAATATTAGGTATATTTAATGATAATACGGATGCCGCGCCATTACGCCTATTGTTGCCGAGAGTAGCTTTGTAACTTGCAGACTGCTTCCGGATAATAAGGCTATACCGATTTTGTTTATAATCTCGGGGTAGTTTCGAAAGATCTAGTAATTTCTTAAGTTTTTAAGTCTTTAGGCGCCTTATATAATCTAAATCTGATAGTTTGATAGGGTTAGCGTTATTCTTTACTTCTGGCGTTTGCTTATTGGTTAAGCAAATCCTTTTTAATATCGATTGATTAAGTAAATTTGCAACTAATAGCCAGTTATAGTATCTTTTAGCTAAGTAACGGAGCTTTTAGTAGTAAAAAAAGCCTTTCGATTGCTAGGCGTAATGTTAAATGACATTGTTTTCCTAGATGTTGCAGATGGCAAGAATATAACGTAAGAGCCTATTAAACTTTCGGCGGCTTGATCTAGCCTTCTCGTTAAAATTATACCATTTCTCTGGGTTTTTCTGACGGTATTAAGGATACGCTTTTTCGAATGTATGTTGCTAGTAGACGATTAATATACCGATTTTAGTATGTGACTTGAGCAAGCGATCTTGTTGCTTTTAATAGTGCTTGAAGTGCGGTATTAAGATGAAGTTTTTAATAGCTTCCTTATTGTCAGGAGCTAATATATGCAGGTTGTCCAGGACCTTTTTGCGGGTCAGAAGACGGCTTTTTTTCGACATGCCATCTTTAGGCTTTAGTATACGTAGGTTATTTAAGGCTTTCTTACCGGTTGGAAGTGTAATTCCTTTTGATATGCCTTGGCTATTCGGCTGTTTCTTTATAGTAGAAGCTTATTATGAAAAATAGATTAATTAAGATAATGTTTATAATGTGGTAAGGCGGTTGTTTAGAGGTGATAGAAGATTTATACGAGAGTAACTCGCTTGAAAAGTATATATAACTTTTAAGAAAGCTGTTTTAATATTAGATAACTAATTATCGGGATATGATAGTATTTGCAAAATTATGTATACTTTAAAGGCTTGTTATATTTATGTGTGTCTGGTCCCTGTCTTGTATACCCTGACCTAATAGCGGTTTAGGCGTTAAGCTGTAATATTACCCCGTTATTACCTAGATCCTTACCTGCCATGTAACCTGGAAACTGACTAAGGACTAAAAACGAAAGGGGAGCGGGCAGCTACCTGGGGATAAAGCCCTGGGCACCTGGGTAGCATCAGGATATAAGAGTTTTAGGGAATAACTTTTATGTATGAGCCTTGCAACTATGTCGGGTTCTCGATTTGTATTTGGCCTGCTTAATGCGGCTAGACTATATGTGTAATTAAGGTATATATATATGCAGCTGCTACCCCCCCTTCTCTTTATTATATCCCGGTATCCGGTGAATTACTTTTTGTTTTAGTTATTGTTAATTTGAATCCCTGCTATGTTGTGGCATTAAAACGATGCTACTACCTATGCCCCTGCCCTCCTGGATATCTAGAGGGTGGTAAAGAGAAGGGGGATTAGTTTAGCGACGAGGTATAGTTAAATAAAGATATATATAGTATGCTTTGTAGGTAGTATTTAATTAAGAGTAGTAAGCGAGTTAATAAGTCTGCTATAGCCGGCTTTAAGGCGTTTACCTATTATATGTTCCGGCCTTTTCGAATGTAATTATGCAACCGTCGCCTTATGTGCCGCATTTAAATTCCCCTGCCTCTGTCCTAGCTATTACGCTTGCCTAATGTTATAAAATCTGAGAAATTGGATATTTGCTGGTATTTATATGGTGGTTTAATGGTGGTAAGAACGGTTTGGATAATATGGAACTTTAATTTTTGCGAATTGTTGAATATAGCTACCTCTAATTATATTCTTACCTAAGTATGTTAAAGATTCTTATACTGTTTTAGGGCTTAAAAATATTAAAGCTACCTTTGCTGTATCCTCCTTTGCATTATGCTAGTTGTTATAGAAGTACCTGGAACTGTAAGAGAGCGGCGGCGACTTTTAGCGGGCTATTGTGATTGTATATGACTAAGCTGTTTGCCTGCCTGTATGGTCTTTAGTTATTGCTGGATTTTAACGGTATGTTGTTGAAAGTGGGTTTTATCTTACCTTTGTTATCGGAAGCTATGTTAAATTTAGGTGCCGTATAGGAGTTGTTTATGTAAAACTCTAACTTTAAGATTAGCTATATTTGCCTAAGAAATAAGTAGGAATAAAGACCTCCGAGCTTGGCCTGCTATGTCTGCTATGTTTGCTAGGGCTGGTGGGCTGCTTAGGAAGGTATTGGAAGGCCTTATGCTTATGCTTGAAGATAGTGCTAATATGCTTATGTGTAAGCTGTGTTTATATAGCAGGTGGAATAACCTTTGAGCTTCTAAGAGAGTTGTTTCTATTAATATATTACCCGAGCGAGGGGAGATTATCCGAAAATAAGATATTGGTATAAACGACTAATAAGACGCCTATATTCCGAAAATACCATGGCCTTTATATATCCCTTTATTCCTACCTTTCGGTTAGGGCTACGGTTTACAGGCCTTATTTCTACTAGGTAAGGTTTTAGCCTACAGGCCCCTAAGACGGGCAGCGGCGACGAAGAGTATGTAGTTTCTGCTTATTTATTATGTATTACTCCTGCGAGATATGCGACTTAGCAATTAAGAGATGGGCATTATACTTGAAGTAAGGAATCTGCAGAGGGTTATATTATTACGGCAAAGTGATATTATACTTTAACCCTTTTATTATTTATAAAGATAGAATTCTAAAGGGGTTTTAATAAATAATTATGCGTAGGGATTTGGAATAAATCGGAGGATAGAAGTCTGCTATCATCTTTCCTAAAATGTATGCGCCGTCTTTATTAAATTCTAGTATAGAAAATGGGTATAGCCTGCCCGGAGTTCAAATAATGCTAGCCCCTTGTAACCTTAAATAATAAGAAATTAATAAGCCTTGAGTCCTATTAGATTTAAGGATATCCTCGGCTTAGTGTGGCCTCTGTATGCTTATTATATGCTCCTAGTTGGAATTACCTAGAATCGGGGGTGTCTCTAAGGTAGTATGATGTTTGTATGCTAATTATTTGATTTTAAGTAGAAGAGCGTAAAGAAGATATTAAGAAGAGGTTGAAATAGGTAGCTTTCCTTTTACTGCGAAAGTAAATAATATTACAGAAGTTATAGTTGTAAGAAAGCAGGCTGATGCTACCTTAAGTATATGTCTATGCCCGCTATGCTTCCAGAGCTTCTAAATAGTACGGAGATATATAGCGGTAGTAAGCGCTTATAGTAGAATAAGCGCCGCTGCGGTAAGGTTGCAGTTTAAACCAGCTATATTCTATATACCTATATTAAACAGCCTATATTGAAGAATGACGGTAATTTAAATAAAAAGTATTATTCTTGATATAAAAATATATCTGGATAGAATCGACCTGTAACGTTATTCTAAATTGCCCTTAAGAAAAGAATAAAATAGCTTAAAGAACTTTTAAGCATGTTAGTATAAAGATTACTAAATGTAAGAATTGCTAAAATCTTATTTTAATAAAGGTAATTAAGAAAATGCAGGTAGCTTATAAGGCTATAAGAAAGGGAAGCCGAAATGACTCCGGTATTTTGTTAATCTAGCTTAATAGAAGTACGGTAGCTAGCGAAAGGGTTAGCAATAAAGAAAAAAGAGAAAGTAAATAGGCAAGCCTTTATTTAAACTATGGCATTTTTAAGCGAGTCTATTAGATAGGTTATTTACGCAGGTTAATGACGAACCAGGCGATAATAGCTGTATTTGTAAAAACGAAGGCAGCCTATCTATTAATAAGCTGGAAGAGACCGTTTTGGGGCATCCTAAGTGCTGTTAGAAGTGCAGTTTATAAGTGATATAAATAAGGCAATATAAATATATGCTTTCTATCTAGAAAGGTATCGATAAAATATATGCTTTTGTTAAATTTAATGATAGGTATGTGTATAGTATAAAGGTATGTCTCTTGACTAGTATCCAGCCCTATGGTCCATATTAATATATACAGGGGTCCACAAGTAAGGGACCATTGGCCTGGAATGTGGTGTGGCATTAATTAAGGCCTATATGTTATACTCCCTGCAGCCCTGGTAGGAATAGGCCTATAGGCTGTAACCCTACTATGGTGGGAATAGGCCTATAGGCTGTAACCCTACCATGGTGGGAACAGGCCTACAGGCCATAACCCTACCATGGTGGGAATAGGCCTACAGGCTATAACCCTACTATAATGGGAATAAGCCTATAGGCTGTAACCCTACCATGGTGGGAACAGGCCTACAGGCCGTAACTCTACTATAATAGGAATAGGCCTACAGGCCGTAACCCTATTATAGTGGGAACAGGCCTATATATTATACTCCCTCCCCTGCAGCCCTGGTGGGAACAGGCTTATAGGCTATAACCTTACTAACCCTAACCGTTTAATTTGTGGCTGGAAATATTTATGCGTCTGTTATATATCGGGTGGAAAGCTATAAGGCAAGAACTAATTATCTTAAGCTATTAGTCACTATGACGGCCTGCTATAGACATTTTTTACCTTCCTTGCCCTTAACTGCTATAACGATGTTTAATATCTTAAAAGAATTATTTTAATTTTACCTTTATCTCGGAATCCGTTTAACGTAGTTATTTGCCAGGCCTTCTTCCGGTAAGGCCTATAAACTTTATTAGTTCTGGTCTCCTCCGCTCCCTTGTTAAGGCTAATAAGGCTAGAGCAGATAATCCTAAAATAAGATATTGGTGGAGTGTAATAGGCAATGTGATGGATGGTCTGATATTTTAACTAGATGTTCCCGGTTTTGCTAAATGTGACTACGGTTTTTAAGATATAAAATTGGCTATTTGGGAAGATATATATGGCGAGATGCTATAGTATAGCGAATTGTAGAGGAAATGGCTGGTGGAAGTGAAGGTGGAGTTTATGTTGTATATCGAGGAATTCGAAGAAGACTGCTATTGCGCTATAATAAAAGCTGCCCTATATATATTTACTAAAAATACTACTGCAGCTAGTTTCTATTATTTATCCCCTTTGCCGGTTCTTAGGGTAACCCTTAAATCTTGGGACTATAAACTAGAAAGTAGACCCGAGATACTAATATATTGGATGTCTTTATATTATGCTTAATATTATGGCTAAAAACTATTTTTTCCTCTTAAGTACGGCTTAAGGCTATATCTCCTACTCCTTTTATCCGCCGACGGCTTAAGACGCCCTAAAGCGTATTAGGGCTTTAATTATAAGAATTATAATATATAGACAGAGGTTCCCGAGAATAGGTACTAAGATATATGCCTTATTTATAAATTAGATGCGTTTAGAACAAGTAAGAGTAGGATATCTGTAGGTTAAAGGCTGCGATAATGGAGGGTATAATAGAGAATCTTAACTTTATAATTTCCTTCTTTGTTTTAATAATGATATTCTGATGTTATATTAGGTACTGTAATTACTCGAGGTACGCTTACGGAAAAGGGGATATATTGAGGATAAATTGGTTTTGGTGCCTGTTTAAGTATATTTAGTATATAGATTTAATTATTATATAGCTGCTTTATCCCGCGTTTGCGATCTTCTAAGCAAGCCGCTTTAAGTAAGCGAGCTAGCCTAGTTTTAAATTTGGAAAGTATAATAGGCCGTCCTCTAGCTATAGCAATAAACCCTGCTAGAAAACTTAAGTATTAGAAAGAGATATTAGTATATAAGGCATAAGTTGGTTGCTCCCCTGTAATCGACCATACCGATTTTAACTAGTTAACCAGTGCCGCGCCGTAGCCCGATCCTAATAAATAGGTCGATAAAGCATTTAATCTTATTTATAGCCCTGGACCCTATTATCTTCATTATTAATAGCCAGCCAGCCCCCTACTAACATAATCTAGCTATAGCCTTATTGTCTAGTAACAATAGAAATAGGGGGATATAGAAGCTTATTTAAGAAATCGAATAAAACTTATTCCGCAGACAATAAGAAGATCTCTAAATTCGTTACAATTTCGAGCTTCTTAAAGAACTTGCCATACCTTAAGACAAGTCCGAAACTATGGGAGCATATAATATGGATAATATATATCCTAGATGCCAGGCTTTAGAAGGTAAGTATTTATAGATTCCTAATGGCTTTATATAATATTTATAATCTTTAGATTAGTGCCCTTATTCTGTTACCGATTTCGATAACGACGAGATTATTGTTAATTATAATAATAACAAGCCCTCAATATTAGCCGAAAATATAACCTTACCGTATATACTATCGTTGCCATTATTAAATATTAGAAATAAGGACCTCAAATGCCCTTATTATAAGAAAAAGTTGCCCACTAAGAGAAAATATACCTTGTATATACAGAATTATAAAAAGCCCCGCTAGTATCCTGCTAAGAGTTGCGGTAAGTTTTTTACCCGGTTTGAATATATAAGGGCGCATGTTATAGCTAAAGCCCGGAAAGACCTAGAGCACCTAAATATAGCGAGGAAATAAAATATTTAGGGGAAAATCTACCGCTATAAAAAACTAAATTGTAAATATTGGATAATTTGGCCGTCGGCGTTGGAATGGCATAAGAATTTAGGAAGATATCCTCTATTACCTTAGAAATAATATTTTTAGGGTGATCTTAAGTAAATAACCCCGGGCCTTGAATAGCTTTAACAGTATCTAAGACTGGTTTCCCTAAATTTTAAGTATAGGAATCTTTTGTACTGTATTAGTGTCCTCCTAGCGTGTGCGATTAGGGATTACCTTATAGTTTAGCGGCTACTTTAGTAGGTTGGACGCTTTTAGGTATTAAGTTACTATATTTAGGTTGGATATGTCTTACTGGTTCTCGGTTATTACGGAGCTCCCCCTGCTGCCTTATGCCCCCCGACGGCTGCGGTAGGACACGGTATCGAGGAGGCGGTTCACCCTTACCCTATTGTCCGGCCCTATTGCCGCGTTTAGCTATATGGTAAGCGATTGATATAACTCGATTGAACTTCTTTTATAGTCGAAAAGGTATGGCAGGTAAGCTAGCGACCTATATATAACCCCTTATTTAATTAACTAACCCACTTTAACGCCTGCCCTGCTCTCCTTTTACCATATTAAATATGTAAAAAGGGGCCCTAATAGTTAGTTAAGTTATCTCTGGAACTAGTTAAATTTAGTCTGAGGTGGCTAATTTGGTACCGAGGTGGTATTATATATGTGATAGCTAATTCCGGCAGCCGGCTAAGCTGGGAAAGTTAGTAAAGTTAGCATATATATAGCAAAGTTAGGCACCGAGGTACTATTGGTTTCGGGATAATAGAAGATATAAGATGTGGATATAGAAGTCCGGATAGCTTGTTATGCTTAAATCTATCTATACTCTTAAGTATAATTATTGTTAAGCTTAATAAAGATAATATACTAAAGTTTTTTCTTCCTAACAGCTTTCTTTAAGATGTTAACCCTACGCCTGTTGTCGAGCGAGAAGGGCAGCTAATATAAGATATTCCAATAAATCGATAATAAGCGGGTAACTAGTAAGCTTAGAAAATGGTTCTTAATTAAAGATGAAATATAAGAAGGCTTATGCTCTATTATTATCTAGTCTTCTTTATTAGCCTAGAAGTTATCAGAGGTGGCTAATCTTGATAGAAAGATGGCTGCGGATTTTTATAAACGCTTCGACTGGCATTATTATCTTGAAACTAAATCTTTTAAATAACGGCGCCTTTTTATATACCCTCTCTCTGATATCCCGGGTTAGTATAAGCTTTTACGTATCTTTAGTATAGTAATGCGGGATAATATGTATTAGTTTATTATTAGGATTAAGGCTTAAATAAATGTGCGAGATTTGAAAAACTGCGAGAAAATCTAGCTATTATAAGGTTAGACTAAATAGAATATATATGTAAGCATTTCTAAACTTATATTCCATAACTCTAAGCTGTTGTACTCTTATTGTTGCCCTGCTCCTAGCTACTATTATCTAATTAACCGTATTTGTAAGAGGGATAGATGGGATGGTATATCGATTTTAACTTTATAGGCTGCAGCCTTTAACGCACCTTATACTGGAGGGCCTTTATATTATTGAAAATAGGCCTTATATTATTAAAGATAGATATTGTATATATGAATAGATTTGGGTTATGGGCAGTAGTTATCCTTATTCTTGTAGAGGATATTTACAAAAGGCTTCCGCTTTACCTAAAGTTTCCCGCTACAGCCCTATCTACCGCCTTTTATGGTGTCTATAAATTGCGATTGCTATAAGGCATTATATCGGATGTACATTAGCATACCCGTATTATGAAGCCTGCAGTAGTGCTAGACTATGCTTTTTATGAAGTCTTATATATCGGAAGCTAGCGATATTATACTTAGTTGAAAAAGGTTTGCGTTTTATAGTTTACGGTTTCTAAATTAGCTAGGCAACTTTGCTAATAGTGTGTCTTTCCGGTGGCTTAGCCTTAAAACCCCCTATTATATCGATTTTTAACTCGATATAACAGGGATAATCTGGTATAACATCTATTATAACCTGGTTATGTTAATTTAAAATTCGATATAGCTAGGGTGCTACCGGGGATAGTGGACTAATATTAGTCCCGCTTACTTATATTATTATAATACCTAGACGGTGATAATAAAAGGTGTGATAATATTATTTATTTCGAATATCTGCTTGTATTTAGGTGCGGAATTATGCTGAATCCTGTGCCTTTATTCTAGTCTGGTGCTTGAATAATTTCTGTATTACCGGAGATACTATGCTGGTTGATAAGGCTATAGTAGAGAGAAATTGTAGTATAACGACAGACTTTATATATCCGCTTTAGGGGAGCTTCCTAATTGGACTTACCTAGATGAGATAATAAGGTAAGATAGTAGTATAGCGATAGATAGGTAGCGGCCGTTTGAATAATCTTGTTAGTAGTCTTAGGGGCGCTAGTTTTAATAAGGGCTGTATTAAATATGGCGCTATGCTGGCGCTATATAGGCAGCAGCTAGGCAGTTGATAGATTAACCATAACTAATAGATATAATAGTTACGAAAATGATAGGCGAGGTAACCTTATGCCAGAGTGCTAGTGTAATATCTGGCCTAACTTTACCCTGGTTTCCGAGAATAGGTTTTCGAAAACCCTAGTAGCTCGGTTTTATTCTAGTGCGGAATATATACTGTTCCGAGTATAGATACGCCTGCTACGATGTATAATTGTGGGGTTAAGGGGGATGAGCCGCTGTAATAAAGTTTGTAAATCGGGCCGCTGTGATAAGGTAGCTAAGGTTATGTATTTAATTGTGTTTTAATGTATTGTGGAACTGTGTCCCGACCTATAGCTGTCTGTAAACTTGGCATTTATGTGGAGAGGATAAGTGTATCTGTATTATTATAACCGTAGTTATAGAGAGGGGGAGGATTTTTAATATTAGTGTTGTATACTGATAACTTGATACTTATATATAGGCTGCTGTAATGGTAGTGGTATAGCAGTTGACTGGAAATTATTGGTAGGGAATTGAGATAGCTTAATTTTTAGCGCGTGCCGGCCTACCTTTGTCCTAATTATCCCTAATTGAGTGGTTTATATTATTATAACTTGTTATAAGGCAGCGAGCCGGCTCTTTAATAATGCTTGCCTTAGGTCTCGGTTTCTGCGGTGTTGGCAGTATATAGTTGTTTGAGCGCCCTTACCGTTCCTTTAGTTGCTATCTAGTATTTCTTTAAGCTTGCCTATTTATTGTAGACCGGGTATTAATATAGGGGTCGGATCGGGATAAGGGCTTCCTTTATCCCTTATCTCTTGTCCCTTGTTCCTTGTCCCTTATCCCTAGTCCCTTGTCCCTTATCTCTTATCCCTTGTCCCTTATCTCTTGTCTCTTATCCCTTGTCCCTTATCCCTTGTCCCTTATCCCTTATCCCTTATCCCTTATCCCTTATTTTTTAATCCTTAATCCTTGTCCCTGGCTGTTGGGTATTGGCTGTTGGCTGTTAGCTGTTAGCTGTTGGCTGTTGGCTGTTAGCTGTTGGCTGTTAGCTGTTGGCTGTTGGCTGTTAGCTATTATCCCTTATCCCTTATCTATTATCCCCTTTAATATACCTTATCCCTCTTAGTATTCTTTATCCCTTTTACCCTTATTATTATTTCTTATATATCTTCTTTTCCTTATTCCCCTTAGCTTAATTCTGGATTTGCTTTAATGCCTAAAGACTATATTACCTTATTAATAAATAAATATAGCCTATTCGATGCTTTAGGTATATATCCTAGAGAGGATTATAGCGAAAATAAGGTATATAAGGCCTTTAGACGAGCTGTGGTGTATGCTTATCCGGATAAGCGATAGATGTTCGGAACTTTATGCGAGCGCTGGCCTATGGTAGACTATATTAAAGCAGCCTGTAAAGTAGTTGCAGAGTATTGCTATGCAGCATATAAAGACTTTTGTGATTACCCGCGTATATTCTTCCCTTAATATAGTCTTAATAATGCTGAAGTTTATACTACCGAGATTGAGAATCTAAACTTTATATTATGTTTAATATGCTAGATGCCGCTTCTTATTAAATTATAGGAAAACCATTTGCCTTTATATTAGAAGGTGTTTTGTAAGAAGTGTAATATTGTGGGCCCTATTAGTTACTTTGCAGATAAATATGCTAACGAATACTATTAGAAGTGTTTTTTTTAGTTTAGGAGAGAGTGTGATTTTGCTAGATATAACTAGGATATTTACGATTGGATTTTATGTCCGATTTGCGGAGATATATTCGAATGGTGTATATACCTACCTTTTTACTTATCCTATTATTACGGTTGGCATTTATGTCTCGGTTGCTATTTAGAAAATTACCTATTATATAAGTATATCTTAAAGGATAAAGGATTTTATAATTAGGTTACCTGCTTATATTGCAAGGAAGTGTTTAAAGGTATTAGTCTTATGTCTTATATTATGGGAACTTATTATTTGAGGTAGTGCCGGGACTGTTTAGATGAGAGTGAATATTTTAGAGATTAAATTAGCTACTTTGTCTCTAAGCACTTATTAGAAAAGTGCTAGGTATGCTTAACTAATATACCTAAAGTAGATATAAACTACCACCTTATATAGGCATATTCTTATAAGCAATGCTTATACTGTACTGAGATAGAGGCATAAGATATCTATCCGATGTATATTAAGCGAGTTTATAATCCGCAGCCTTGCTATATCTGCTAAGAAGAGCTTCTAGTTGCTTTACTTCCCTTGTATTTGAAAATATAGCACTTTTAGTTATAGTACTCTTTTTACGATATAGTGCGAGTAACTTAGGGAGAAATATAATAATATCTGTAAGGCTATAGTATTAAGTGTCTAGTTTGTAATTAACTATAGAATATTAATAATCTTGGTTTCTATCTTCTGGAGCAGTACCAGTGGCAGAAATGCCCTTGATGCTCTAATCTTATAGATAGCAAGCTTCTTTGGGAATATACCTCCCGGGAACATACCTCCAGTCATAAATGTACACTAATTTTATGTGGGGTTTGTTATAAATTATGTAGAGACCACTTTAAGAAGAGCGCTTTTTCTTTGTACTATTATAATATATATAAGTATGCATTTTCTAACTTCTTACTAAGGATATATATGACTAATAGCATGCTAGGAAGTAACAGTTTAAATTGAAATGTGCGGAGTGCCATGTGTGCGGTGTTAAGGTTGCTTGTGCTAAGCTATGTAGATATGTAAGGAGTGTGCATCCTAACGCCACGATGCCTAGGAGTACTGAAGTGGTTTACGGGGTAAGGGATAAGGAGAAGTGGGTGGAGGATAAGGAATAGGAAGTAGGGGATAAGGGGCTAAATGAATTATAAATAATCTATTCCTTCTCTATTATAGTTAACGTCTTAGTCGGCGGGAGGCGACCGCTTGTAATGCGCAGGATACCAGTATAATTTTATTTAATGCTTATCTTGTCTCCCGCCGTACTATTTTTAGCCGCCTCCCGGTGATCTGCCTCCCTTCCTGCTATATAGGTTAGCAATAATTTAGTAATCTCTGTATACTTTCTTTATACTGTAAATTTTAAAGCTGTTAATCTGTATTTACCTGGCTTATAGGGATTGGCTTTATGGTTTAGAAGGAGTTAGATATATTTAATGGCCTTTGGCCCGCTATCTGGATGTTACGATACCCGCCTAGAGAAATTAGCTTACGGCTTATTTGGAGTGCTAGCCTGGTAAAAAGGTGGAGTATGGGAGGCCTTAGGCAGCTCGGATTAGCGTTTTGGTTATAAACCTTCTTAGCCGCATAATGTAAGTATGGCGTATAAGGAGGTTTATGTGTTAAAGATAACTTATTCCCTATATTAGTTATTAAGGGGCAGTATCCGCGGTATATAGCTTATATGCAGTATAAGGAATATCTTTTATCTAGAACCTGTGGGGCGGAGTTTAATTGCTTATTGTGTTAAGCTAACGAAAATCTTCCTGCGGGGATAACTAGCATCTTTGTTACTATTACTGTTTACTATATTAAGTATCTGTAATGTTAGAATTTAAATAAATGGCGGAGTATGCTTTTGCTAATAATGGCTTTCTGGAACTAGATGCCCCGGGTATAGGAGGCTTTATATTAGAGTTGGAGCGGCGGCGCTTCCCTTTAGTATCTAAGTATGGCCTAGATTTTATCTGGTAATATATCTTTAACGATGAGGTAAGTACGTTTAAAAGACTATATTGGAAGTATATCTAATAAATCCCAGTATATTATATCTATTATCAATTCTGTTTTTCTTAATAGATATATAATTAGGCATTTCTTAAGATATTAAGCGTACCCTGGTAAGGCTGTGAGTTTATGGCGGAGATGTGGTTTTAAAGATGAGCGGCATACTCTTATAGTGTATTTCTTGCCTATAGGATCTTAGGTTAACTATATATAAGGATCTTATCTTTTTAAATTGTTTTTAGAGAGCGGGAGCTGATTGCTGTGGGAGGTACCTGCGGTTGAATTATTGGCAGAAATAGGGTGTAAGAAAGTTAAAAAATACTTTAAAGACGGAGGGTTATAAGTAGTATACTCTTATCCCTAATAGTATTTTAACGTATAATAGGATTATTCTTGATATACGGACCCTTTATATAATGAAGCAAGCATATGTGATTAAGTGCGAGATTATAATATAGGATATTGCGAATACCTGGAAAAAGATGGCATTGCCGAGAACGAAAACTATTAAGGAAAAGCTCACTGCTATTTAAAGCTTTAAAATCCGAATCAATGCAACTTTCTAGCAGATAACGATATCCGTTAAGTATTAATATGGTTGGAGGTTTAGTGACTTGTTTACATGACGGTCGTTAAATATAATAGTATTAAAAGGGTTGAAAGTGTTAAAGTCGATTGGTGGCTGTGGGAAATTAGTTACGTTGTGAATAGAAGCGTAATAGTCTATGTACAAGTCCGGAATTATGCCGGGTATATTTAGTTTTCTCGGAATGGGCGGTGTATCTTGCTGAAGGGCCGCCATGCCGGGTATATCTAGTTCTCTCGGAATGGGCGGTGCATCTTGCTAAAGGGCCGCTGTGCCGGGCATATTTAGTTCTCTTGGAATGGGCGGCGTATCTTGCTGAAGGGCTGCTGTGCTAGGCATATGTTCTCTCGGAATGGGCGGCG
The DNA here is from genome assembly GCA_023242295.1 of Diaporthe ilicicola. Taxonomy (NCBI): domain Eukaryota; kingdom Fungi; phylum Ascomycota; class Sordariomycetes; order Diaporthales; family Diaporthaceae; genus Diaporthe; species Diaporthe ilicicola. The sequence continues at coordinate 86,417 of JALPVH010000182.1, read as the reverse complement.
TATCTTGCTGAAGGGCCGCTGTGCCGGGTATATCTAGTTTTTTTGGAATGGGCGGCGTATTTTGCTGAAGGGCCGCTGTGCCGGGCATATATTCTCTCGGAATGGGCGGCGTATCTTGCTAAAGGGCTGCTGTGCCGGGCATATGTTCTCTCGGAATGGGCGGCGCATTTTGCTAAAGGGCCGCTGTGCCGGGCATATGTTTTTTTGGAATGGGCGGTATATCTTGCTAAAGGGCCGCTATGCCGGGCATATGTTCTCTCGGAATGGGCAGCGTATCTTGCTGAGGTGCCACTGTGTTGCTCCTACCTAATCTTTCTATCTTGAATCGTTTGCGGGTAGCCTTAAGATTTGTAATATTTGATGACCTTTTTTTAGACCCCTTTTTTGCTTTGTATAGAGCTGTGTTAACCTTTTCCCTTATTATGGCGCGTCTTAAGTTGGTATAGGTTGTCTTAGACGTATTAACCTTTATGGGATTGTTGTAATTAAATGTGTATCTTAAGAATTTGCTGGCTTACTTAAAAATTTAGTGGTAGTATACGTATACCTTACGATATTGGACATTTGTATTAAATTAATTAATACGGGAGGCTATTCTGGAATAATGTACCTATGTTGTTGAAAATGTTGCGTTAGATATTTAAGACTATTAAAACTCTTCCTATAGGGTTGCGGATAATAGTGTATTGCGGGGGTTATATTATTATTATCACTATTACTTGTATTAATATTTGGGAGAACCCGATAAGTTTGGTATTTCTTCTTTTTAGCATCTAGATTCTTTTCTCGCGTCTTGGAAAAGTTAGCTAAGTTTAAATATTACAGAACGATGCTAACCTTGTATTTATTTATGTGGCGATTTAAGCTGTTGCTTATCCTGAAAAGAGCAGAGCATAAGTATTCCTAAGATATTCTGGATTGACGATATTTTAAGGGGCAAATGTAAAATATTATAAGATAAGGGATGCTAGATGCTAATCTTGTTATTTCCGGAATTATATTAATCCGTATGCGGAGATATCTGTGCTAGCTTGGTTGATAATCGCGTACCCAAATAGGCTTAAAACCCTGCGCTGTAGCTTAGCCTGCGATCTTAAGTATTTCTTTTACTATTGCTAGAGAAATTAAACCAGCTATACTATTAAGATAACTTTAATGCCTTAGATAAGGATGCTTGTTTTTAGTTAATATAAGCCCGTTAATTATAACTGTGTATTATGCGAAAGTTATAAGGGTTCGGGTAAAGTTAAGGGAGGGATTAATTGCCTAACTTGTGGTGGCTTAGGGTGAGAGCATTTAGATATATAATGCGATAGCTTTCTAATGTATTTTAGGGAGGGCTGATTTGAATTTGTCGAATGATTGTTGATATAGATTTATATAATAAAGATAAACCTAGATTTGCATTAGCCTATTGCTTTTAAGCGGCAATGCTGCGGCTCGGTTATCGGGTTGTGTGTAGTTTTTACTTAGTGAAAAGGAAGTGAAGGATTGTTATATATAAACTAAATATTATGATATAGGGAGATTATCGAGAGGTTGGTAATTTATATATATAAAATTTAAAATCAACTAATTAAGTTTTTAAATAGGCCGTTTGGTATACCGAGACCCTAGGGAATTTATAGGTATTGAGGTATAATTGGGCTCTAGCTCTAGTTTTTGCAATATGCGGCAGGGAAATTACATTATCTAGGAGGCGAAGGTATAGCATTGTGGGGCCCCGAGCGAGGAGAAGCTCGGGGCCTTAATGTTAACTAGCTAGGCGGGTAGTAAGGAGGCTAAACAGCGCTTTAGTTGCTAATAAGCGTAGGAATATAATTCTCGGCCTAATGAGCAGAAGCGCCGATTTACTAATAGTGTATTTTAGCGCTAAGATACGTGGTATCCTTGCTAGCGATAGACTCCCATTCTGTGATGTGATATCTGAAACCCTTCTGGGTGTAGGCGGTAAGGTGTAGAGCGATTTTTGCGGATATTAAGAGTTCCGGCTTACCTTTAGATACTTTTGACGAGTTGTAATTTCCTTTTTGGTAGCGATGTTTAAGAATAATTAAGAAGGAAGAAATATAAGTAGGTTATTTTTAGGGTTGAGGTGTAAGGTAAGGGCAGAAATGGTGTTAGTATGAAGACCGGTGCTTCTTTTATTTTTTAGATGACGATATTAAGGTCCTTGCCTTTTGGAAACGTTAACGATAATATAGGCTTGTTTCTAAACTTTGCTAAAAGTTTTTATAGATCGGTAAGGGAGCTGGAATCTTTGCATCTATCTTGATATTAAATAGGGCAAGATTAAGGTCTTAAGTTAGGGTGATTTCGAGGTAGTGTATCGCCTCTGCTGCGGCTGGGAGTTTGAGGCTAGATGTGGTATTTGTATCTGGCTCGATTGGGGGCAGGAATTCGGTAAAAAGTGTATAGTGTCTGGCTACCTTAAACCTTCTATATACCTTATCTATTAAGCGGGCAATATGTTGCGGTTACGGTATTAGCGTTATATAACCTTTTGGGCTGTATAGTAAAGGGGGTTTATAGCTTTATATTGAAATCTTACGCCGGCCAATCGGAATAAGGCTGGAATAGATCTTGTAGATTTAATTAGGGAAAAAAATTATCTGCTTAAGCTGAGGTATATTGTATTGACGATGTTGACGCTATTTTATAAGCTCGATAGTACGGATTATAATTTTGGTTAGCATATTGTTTACGCCTACGGCCTGATTGGCTATAACTTGCCCTGTTCTTGCCTGCCCTAGCGTGTTGGCCCGAATACCCCTCTTATCTATAATTTGCCTAACGCCTCCGCAGTATAATAGATTAGTATAGCTTCGGCTAAAATCTACTAATATTGTTATTATTGTAGCAGAAGTGTATTTTAAAGCGTTAAGCAGGCTTTCTTCTCCCTTAACCAATACCCTTATAGACAGAAATCGGCGATGATACAAGGAATAAGATCTTCTAGCAACTGCTAAAAGGTTTGCATAATATGTAAAATACTGGGATTGCGGATATTATTAAAAGGAATTAAGAATTAGGTTAGGCTTGTTTGTAAGAGAAGGTTAGGTTTATGCGATATATTTAGCGGAGAAAGAGTAAGTGCTTTTATTTAAGGCCAGATAAATCTATTTTAATAAGTAACCCGCTAGATGCGGAGTTTGGAGACTAAAACGAAAAAGCGGATAGCTAGACCCTTTTGAGTAGATCTGTCTAAAGATTGCTTGTTTCTAATACCACTATCTCCTTTCCCTTTTCCGACCCTTAAATATAATCTCTACTAAATTTAAATAATTTAAGCGGCGCTTAATATAAGGGGTTTTCCGGCTGTATTATCCCTAATTCGGATTATAGGTACGCCGATGTGTGCTGATAAGGGCTTTTATATCCTGTAACTATTGTATATACTAATATTATCTTGCTTAGCCTTCTCCCTACCTTCCCTTAGAAGGGTTGCTATGGCGCTTCTTGTAAAGCTGATTATAGAGTTGTATGAGGTTGAGAGGTAGGGTGGAGCTGTTTCTCCGAGGCTTGAAGCTAGACTTAGGGTATTGCTGGCGGTTGTCCTAAGGTGTGGGAAAGATAGATATTATATTGTACCTGCTACTTTTCTGAGCTGCTGGCGGACAGTGTTTACGCCTGTAATATATATTGTTTATTATTGCCCTTTAGCCCCGCTTTGAAAATCGCCATTAGTATTTGTAAGAATGCTGTTAAGAGGCTCCTTCTAAGGCATATAGGTAAGGGTATTATATATAAGTCGAGCCTAGGCTATATTGTTGAATTAAATTGCAAACTAATGTTAATAATTTGTAGCGGATAATAATTAACCGCCCGCGATATAGATAAAGCTTTAGGGGATTGTCCGGGTAAGGTGGAAGCGGAACGGCATCTTTAAGTGTTTAGAAGCTGCTAGTACTCCCGTTTATAGATTAGTGTCTGTTAGCTAGTGCTTAGGTGTCTGCTATCTGGGTTTTAATTGTGTTTATCCGCTATAAGTCTATTTTGAAGGTTCCTTTAGAAATGCCTCCTCCCTCCCCTTACTGTCGATAAGAAAAAAAGAAGAAAAAAATAGGGGCCTTTGCTAAAAAGCTTTCCGGCCGGTGATACCTATCTTATATTCCTGCTAACGCTTACTATGCGGTTAGGTAAGCGCAACCTTAAAACCCCTTTTAAACTAAAGAGAAAACCGCTAGCTCCCTTAGAAACTACCGATTATATTAATCGTTTAGCATTTTAGCTATTAACTTATTTTAAAGGCGTGCAAATTTGCTTTATCTATTAAACTAGTCTAGCTCTTTAGGCTTAATGCCTTACGGATAACTATCCATCTTCTCTAATAAAACCTTACTTTTAAAGACCAATATAACGATACCTTTTTCGGCCGCGCTAATGGGATTAGATGTATATGCCTTGGCATTAACTTCCTACCTAGGTGGCTTCCATTAGCTAGGCGGTACCTGCATATTAAATGACTCGGAGGGAGTGGAGATGGTAGTGTAAACGAGGACGGCCTGTTGGGCTGGCACCTAAAAGCTTAATACGCCTTTGAGGGTTATTATAGATACCGTTTTAGGAAACAGTATAAAATTTTTTACTGGTATAACTTTTTGGATATACCAACTTGGTGCTAGGAGTATTAGTATAAAAGGTAAATGCTGAGATTAAGTGATTGCTTACTTGGATAAGGTTTACGCGATAAGGCCTCGAAATGAAAAGGCAGGTTATTAGGCCTTATAGGATAAATGTTTTTATTAAGAAAGTTAAAGTTGTTGTCGCTTTGAGAAGCGCTTAATAAGATTGAGGTAGCGGTAAAGGCTAGTCTGGCGGTTAAGTCTACCTTTATGACTAGACTTATCTTAGTGTACGAAGATCTTCCGCTATCTGTTGTCTTATTATTTGGAATCATTTTGGTGCCCGGACTAATGCCTGTCCGGTAATGGCTTAGGTTCGGCTCGAATCTTAAGTGGGCTTTTATTCTATTATACCTAATGTGAGCGATGAGATTAAGCGGAAGACAAAGTTAGATTTTAAAGGTAGGTTTATAAGAGGAAGCGATTTCATTATTTATATATGCATATATCTAAATATACGCATATATAGAGAAAGGCTATTCTCCCCCGGCTTAAATGAAGTTGCTATAGGTTTTATACCTATATAGCCTTGTGCTTCCTTTGACTTTAGCTAGCTAGTAAGGCTAAATACTCTCCCTAAAAGCTTGACCTCCTTTTAACTAACTACCTGCCTCCTGCTTCTTTCCACCGGTATTTTTAGGCCTTATATTATTGCTTGCTGATTTACGGTTTAAATATAGATCGCTATAGCAGCTTGCCACCGAGGGCCGCTCCGTCGGCTTCCGTAATCTCGATCATACCTTATTTATCTCTTTTATCTGATTTATTACCATGGTTTAATTAGCCTCCTTAATCTCCGACTTACTAAGTGCAAATAACCACACCTCTTGTAATATATTTGCTTTACTATTTATTGCTAACTAGGGTTGCCTTTTATACGGCCGAAATGCTATCATATAGCGTGATTAAAACCATATAGTACGTCGGCCAATTAATCTATAATACATTAGAAGCCTATATGTCTATACCCCCCCCGGCAACAATTAAATAGGATAATATAGCGTCTTGTACCTCTAGTATACCTATCCCTTCGGGTTTATTAAGAGATTCTTTAAGCCGAGGTTTAAATTTAATAAAGTATAAGATAATATTCTGAATTAAGGTTTTATATAGCTAGCAATTAAATAAAGGTTTTCTTTTTCTTTATTAAAAGCTGTTAATATAGGTCTACCAGGCCGGGGGCACGTTTATAGGGATATAGCTCGTTTGGAAGTATACTTAACCTTGGGCGTAATGTAATATTAGAGTGGCCTAACTTATATATGCGGGGACTTAGGAAGACTTAGAAGACTTAAGAGACCTTAGAGACTCCGGAAACCCTGGAGTTTCGGGAGACTTAGGAGATATTCCTATCTGATTAATTGCTGCTATTAGCGGAGCTAGGGATAATAGTATCTTTTAAAAGCGAGTAGATATATACTAAATCCTGCTTTATTGTAATTACCCCGTATTTTGCCGTATAATCAGCTTAGCGCGCATCGGGATGCTAAAATTTATAGGGATTATATTTATTTCTTTTATAAAGAACTAATAAAACTACGGCGGTTTATTAGACTACTGAGATAAAGGAGATAAAGGGCATAATTAAGACTATAGAGACCCTAAGGCAAGCTTTTATATTAGTACGTATAGTTGGTTACTATAAATCTTCCTTATTAGTCTTATGGAAATGTGGTAATAGACTTAGCAGACCGGTTAAGCTATAGGATAGAGCAATATATTAGATAGATTATACTAGTTGATAACTAAGAGTGTATAACTTAGATTAAGAGTGGGCGTAGCTATAGGTATTATTGGGTAAGGGTATCGAAGCTTGGTAATGTTGGCCCTATACGATCCTACAGGCGATTATAAAGCAACATTCTATTAGAGCGACTTGCTTTAAAAGTATATATAACTTTTTAAAAGCTGTTCTAGTATAATATAACTAATTATCGGGATATAATAGTATTTGTAAAGTTATATATATTTTAAAGGCTTGTTATATCTGTAGGTAGCTGGGAACGCTGTGATTAGGTTTTTATAGATCGGGTATGTAATTATATCCCTATTATGTTGATTTTGTATTACCCCTGCTGTAATGATTTCTAAACTAATACATACTTTGTAATTACCTCTATTCTGTTAATCTTTAAATTAATAGGTAAGTTTAGTTGTCCGTTATTTGGGATAAGGCAGTAGGGAGATAGTTGGACCTTGATGTCTCGGTTATAGGATATAATAAATTAGGCTCCTATCGCCTTGCTTTTATTATCCCTAAGTCCTAAAATTTAACCGATCTTTTTTAAGACCTAACTCCCTATACTATAGCCAGAAAGATCCTGTAAGTTGAGTTATACTGCTTTGAATTTCTAGTTGACCTCTGTGTTATTCTTAGCAGCTATGATGATTCGGAGGGTATATCTTTTTCGATAGGCCCTGATAAGGGGCCATCTGATTATAATGTAAGCATAAAGGCCGCAACCTATCTAGAAGAATTAACCGAGAAAGTATAGGATAAAAACTGTATGCTAGTATCCCTTTCCAGGGATAAGATAATAAACCTTTTTGGATAGCCTACTCTAATCGACCCGCCTGCACTGCCCCTTAGATTTAACGAGATTATACCTTTTCCGACTACCGTTATTATAGGTTGTGCTATGTAACCGAATATTGTTTAGCTAGATTTGAATGCTAAAATTTTCTCCCGCTTTTAAAATACTAAGCTTTATATAGAAATTAAATTATTTTTAGGAGATAATCCAAAATGCTTAGTATTTAAGGGCCTAACTATTTTTATTGCCCGGTAGCCTAGGAGTAATACTTTATTTAGCAGACCGGTTTTCTAATTCTTCTTTTTTATTCGGTACCTTTATATAAAGGAAGAAAGACGCTACTATTTCCGCTACCGCATTAAAATCCTTTATCCAGATCTTTAGCGCTTAAATATGCTTGTGGAGGTAAGAGGTAAAGGTTTTACCACTGACTATTGCCTATACTTATATAAGTATTAACTAAATATTTATTAGAAGCCGTAACTAATCTGGCGCCTTAGCATACCCTTAGAGGGAGTTTTTGGATATGTTAGCAAAGGAAAACTGTATTAACTTTAGTTAAGTGTTAGGTCCTAAGTAAAGTACTCTTATAATCGAGCCGGTATTTAGCACTTTTTGAGATGCTGTGTCTGTTATTATAGTAGCATAATTATTATAGTTTTAATGTTATTCCTTAATATTCTTTATAAGTCGAGTTGTATTAAAACGAAAAGAGTGGCTTGTTAATGAATGAGAGCCCGGCTAGAATATATGAATATATACTTCTGCTAATTAACTATGCGTATTAGCCCTCTAACGTATCTTTGTAGATTAAGGCAGCTGTAAAATAAATGTATAACCCTGGCGGAAGCCTTTCTGTGCCCCCGGGCTTGTCAATATCGTACTAAAAAAAAGGCAGCGGGGGGTCTTGGTAGACTAAATTATTTATATAGGCATTTTAAGCCGCGGTTGGGTATTCCGAGGCTTTCCTATCTTTTCCGTTAAACTTAGTATTGCGGTAATTTAAGCCTAATTCCAGGGTAGCACTAATAAGATATAAGCTGCTAGTAACTAGGATATAGGTTACGTTGGCTGGATTAGTATTATCCCTTACTGTTAGAATAGCTTCCTGTATATATGTAGCAGTCTAAATAATAGTGCCTATTAGTTTGATGCTTCTTTAGATCTTGTGGTAGCGTCTTAAGGTTAACTTGTTAGCTCTTAAATATTTATTTAATCTAAATATTAGCCCTTTTAAATTTCTATAGTTTAAGAAAAAAGTACTTTTATCTTTATAATATATTATAAATATTACGTAATTAATCGGTTTTCGGAGGGTTTCCGCTAAACGCTTAATAATATCTTTGCTATTTCGGGCGGTCGATTGCTGCGCGAATATAATAATCCGGATGATTAGTGCTACTAGTTGTATATTATTATCTGTAAGTAGGTATTGTATTTCTCTTTTTACGAAGCGGCTTAATATATTTTTAAAGATATTTTTTTAAATTAGTTTGTAGCTTTTGCTATATTTAATTTATTATAGGCTTTATTTAAAAGCTAGGTGAGATTGCTATTCTTAATAATCTGAAAGCGCCTTGGCTAGTGGAATTGCTATATCCCGTCGATAATATCCTGCTGCGATAAGTGCCGCGGTTGCCCCTATAGCGCTACTTATCGGAGGAACTTATTGCTTATTATTTACGCGAGGGAGTAGTTTAGGCGCTGTATATTATTATCGAAATCCCCGGGGAGATCGGGATCCTTAGGTATAAAGATAAGCGATATTTATTTCTCGTTAGCCCGACTCTAGATAATAGTAGATACGTTTTGCTCCTGCGGAATAGAAATTACTATAGCGCCCCGTTTAAAAATGCCCGCCTTATACTAGGCGATATTTTTAATAGTTAGGCTAAGATTAAGAATATAATCGATATTAATATTTATAATAGCAGTTATAACCGGATTTTTAATAATATTAGTAGCGTTATATTCGCCGCTATGGTGGGTTTTGTAAATAATAATATTAATACCTTTATAAAGAAAGGTATAAAATGAGATTAGAGTAAGTAGTTATAGGAAGTAAGGTCCTTTATCCTTTCCCTAGATAGATAGGCCGTTGTATACTTTAAAAATATATTTAGCGAAAAGAGCCTAAGGTAGTAGTCTGAAATTGATACGGATTCTCTTAATGATTTTAAGGAGGTGGGGGGATGTATATAGTCTAGTTTTAAGTAGGAAGGATATCTTTTTCCTATGCGCTTTAAGTAGTGATTTGATAAATGCATAAGTGCTGCCTTTGCCCTTTATTCCGGCGATATAAACGATATTTAAGCTATTAATCTTGGATGCCTAATTTTATAAGAAGGTGGATTAGAAATAGGGGGAGAGGCTTAAGATTAGAGGATAAACCGGATGCCTGAGCTGCTATAGCTACTTTCTTATTCCTGACAATAATGGTGTGCCCTTTAGAGAGGGAGTGCTGTTCGGGAAGGATATCTTGGGGCGGTTTAAGTCTATTAGTCTTAATATTTATAGCCTACTTTTTAGGAATGCAACTGCGTTTTATAGCACCTTTAGTATATATAGGGGTATAATTGTATTAGGTTTACCGACCTTAAATGTTCTGAACTTTATTCTGTTTAACGGTCTAGAGCTAATCTAATGCTTAGGGATACCTATATAGTAAAGTATCTTCTGAGGCCCGATTTGTATGTTGAGTTATGCCTATTGCTCGATTTTAAGTTGCGTTACTTTCCGATTGCCCGGCTTCGGGTTCGGAAAAACCTATATGCCGGGTTAGCGTATACCCCGCCTGGCTAGTTTCCGTTGCGTTAATACTTAAGATATCGAAAAGAAGATCTATACCCCTATATGATCTTATCTCTTAAGCTTTAATTATGCCTAATAATATTGATTTTCCCGTTTATAATTAGAATTAAAAGAAATGGAGATTAGATTTTAAAGGCCGATTAAAGAAGGTAATAGACTTTTTGCAGGGAGATTAGCTTATTACGCTTACTTAAAAGTGCTATATTGAAGCCTTTGTAGAAGTTCTTTATAAAAACCCCCTATATAGGAAGGAGGTCGAAAAGCTAACCCCTATCGAGTTTAAAACGCTTTATATTATATTAACCTAAAACTAAGGCATATGTAATACCGGATTCCTGGTGGCTTTTAAGCTTAAGATAATACTCTTAGGCGGCTTTATTAAGGCTAAGAGGCGTAAGGAAGTACGTATAACGATTTTAAATAAATTCCTATATCTTAAATCGATATATGGTAAAATATAGAATAATGGTAATATACTTGCTTTTAATGTTGATTATAGCTGCCATTAACTTTAATAAAGCTTTAAGCCCCGGATAAGAATTATATTAGAGATATAAAAGAATGGCTTAGCTATACTTTAAATAACGATAATATACAGCATCTAGTTAATTGTATGCTAATTAAGAAAACGGCGTCTAGATTATGGCTAATGGAATATAATGCTTATTGCCTATCTGGCCGAGAATAATTATATATATATGCTTAAGGAAAGCTAGTATGTAAATCCCATCATATCTAGGTTGATATTAAGCCCGCTATATCTGCTTTTCCTCGATATAGATTAGCGCACTATTTTGGGTATAATTTATTATATAGGAGGTTAAGTTCTGCGCTGTTTTTTTATGCCTGCTATGATTTATATAACATCCGGCGAACTAGGCCTAACTTAGATTACTGTCCCCAAGGCCTTTAACGACGACGAGCGGAAAGAAGAGGTACTGAAATCCTTGCTCGATAGTAATATCCTGCTTAGCAATAAGGAAAATAACTTTTTTATGGTAAACCCGGAAGTATCTAGCTAATTAAAGTAAGATGTTGACTTTTGGAGGGTAACGACCTTAGCCGTTATATGCCGAGCTTTCCCGGAATAGCCTTATCTTATAGCAGAGTAAGTAGAGCCCTTTAGGTGTTCCTAATCTATCTAACACGCGTGCAGTCCTGTAAGATATAGGTTTCTGATCCCTATTGTATGTAATGTGCTATTATATCTTTCTACAATATCCTTAGGCTATAAACTATAGTTAAACCTAATAGATATATATATCTCGGCGTCCTATTTTGGTTTCTTACTATGGAAAGAAAGTATGCTTAAGACCGTATTAGGTTTAAGCATAAGGGATACTTTTCTTAATCATAAACTCGAGTTGCAGACTTAAATATTGTATCGGTTATTGTGTAGGGATATACCGGTTGAGATTTAAAACCTGCGCTTTCTTATTAATAACCCTCGGTTCAATGCTTAGTTTAGGGAGTAAATCATCTTCGAAATGCTAGTTCTCGTTGATTAGAGAAGTTATATCGAGGATATTGAAATATATTTTATAAAGTTTAAGCCGTAGCATCCTAAGTTAATGTAAAAGCGATAAGTATTGCTCCGGGGCAAAGAGATCATTATTAGAGCAATGCGGTTTGAAGGCTGTTTAAGGGATGCTAAGCAGAGATACGTCGAACTTATATCTCAGAATCCGAAGGAGTCTATACTTACAAGGCTTATAGCTTCCTTTACCGAGCTTCTATATAATCTGGGCAAGTTAAAACGGGCGTTTAGAATACTAGGTTCGGAGTTCAACTATTGAGAAAAGGGTATAGGAAGACGGCTAAAGATGGCTATTTCTTAAGCTCACCTTATAGTAGGGCTGTAGGACTTTATAAGGGAGACCTTTAATAATAAATTAGAAAGGTTATTGAGTCTTGCCGGAGATCGGTTCAGGAGCACCATATCCTCTCTCAAATGTAAAGGCCTTTATAGACTCTTTTAAACGAATATAGAACATTACTTCGTCGCTTGCGCTGGCTTAGCTATAACTGAATATATCTTAGTACTGATCCTGCTATAAGAAGGGGCCGATTTGCAGTGCGTATTAATCGAGAAAAAGTTAAGGACGGTATTGCAGGCCTAGTAGACCGCATACAACGCGTATAAAGCTGCAAGAGCTAGTTAGTCCGGATTAGGCTTCTTTAAGGTAGTTATTCTTTTTTTAAAGAGTTAACTACTATACTATCTTAAAGACCCTAGCGCTAAAGAAATTATGGACTTGGCTAGGCGGAAATATATCTAAATAGGCTGGCATTTCTATGTTATTGCTTACGGGACGGTTTGGCTATAAATACTGAACCGTTGCCCTAGTATAGATAGGGGAAGGATGGTATTTTGGGAAGTTATAGGCGAATAAATAGCGAGGATATTATAATCCCATTAGCTAAACTCCATGCTATACGATATATTAGTTGCAATAAGATACTGTGGTAAGACTATCATTACTTAATATTATATACTTGCATTTGTATTGGCTTATTCCTTTACGGTACTTTATATCTTTATTATAATATTAGTATATAATCGGGGCTAAGTTGTTTTGTTTATGATTTCTAGCTGTTGATGAGGTTTGTATAGGAGTGTTGGGCACTTTGGTAATAGGGTTAAGTAGACCGGAAGATACTTTCTGTGAGGAATCTATAAAGGTGGCTTGTCGGTATATTGGTAGTCCTGCTGCTCTCTACAGCTGTATGGTCCGCTTTGCTTATTAACTAGTATAGTTGGTTTTTAGTGGTAAGAACGCTGTGTAATATACGGAAGTGTTAGGATTACAGGTTGTGTACTTTTTATATATTCCCGGTAAAGCGTACTTATATTTTCGCTAGATTTGGGCTATTTATATCTATAAACTGTTTTTAGGACGTCAGGTTAAGCCTTATAGATATCCCGCTAGTGCCTTATAGATATCCCGTTAGCTGTTAGGAGTGGAGTAATTAAATGCCGGTATATGGTTTAGCAGGGTTATATTAATAAGAGGAGGGAAAGGGGTTATAGAGTTGAATATATACTCGCTTTTAGGGGCGTTAGTATTCTTAGCAATTGCGCTAGTATTCTTATTAGGCCATTATCTGCTATTAAAAAAAATGCAGACAAATGTATTCCAGAATACTAAAAATAGAAGAATGACGAGTATATTTGGTGGCTGTGGGAGGAGGATGAGCATAAGATGGGAGCGAAGAGATAACAATAATGTTTAAATTTTTAGAGATTCTTAACCTCCGAATCTTAGCTAGCCCTAAAGTGGATTAATAGGCAGGCACAATATTCTATAGACGGAATACTAGCTGTTAAGTTATTTGGAATAGAAAGCCTCCCCCTAAATAATAATATATCCTTAGCTGAAGATAGATAAAGCAGGTGAGGCAGGTAAGCTGGGTAAGCCCTTAGTTGTCTATATTAAGCCTTGCGGCTTCGATACATTCCCTACGCTTAACCAATAAGATATCCTGTCGTTCTAATTTATTTAAAAATAATACCTTATGTTTAACTGGTTATGGTGTTAATTGGGATTTGCAAAATATAGTGATTTGCTTATAAAAGTTCTGGTGGCAAGTTGCTTTATAGATGCCGCCTATTAAGTCCTAAAAAGCCTTTATCTTATCTAACGGATCTATAAAGGTATATGTAAAATAGAATTACCCTTTTTATAATATCTTTAGGTTGTAGATTGGGAAGTCGAATACCAGGATTGTTTTACCGTATATATTAAGGTGTTTGGATTATAGGTTAGAGGCTTGGCAAGTGTTTAGATATTAAAATAGGGATTTCTAAAAATAGCTTAGAGGCTCGGCAGGGGTTAGAGCTTTTCTGTATTAAAATAGGGATTTTTAAAAATAGCTTAGTAGTGTAATAGGGATGTAATTCTTGTGCCGTTTAAAATAGGGATTTCTAAAAATAGCTTAAAGGCTTGGCAGGGGATGGAGCTTTTCTGTATTAAAACAGGGATTTCTGAAAATAGCTTAGTAGTATAATAGGGATATAGTTCTTATGCTATTTAAAATAGGGATTTCTGAAAACAGCTTAAAGGCTTAATAGGGATTTAAGAGAAGGTTAAAGATAGGGATTTCTAATTCTGGATTAGTATAGTTCTTTATATCCTATTGCTATTTTATTAGGATATGATATTATAATTGTAAGAGACGGGGATTATTTTCTAGTTAAATAAATAAGTTGAGACTGAATTTCTTAACCTAGGATATTTTAGACCTATATAATTGTTTTTGTGGGTTAGAGAATATAGGAGGAGGTAACGGATTTAAAGGCGCTAGATTTTGCGTAATTTGCGTAAAAGTTGCTATTGGCATAACCTCCGATTGATATAGGGTAGGTGATTTAGGTTACTACGCTTATAAGATGTTATAATCGATGCTTTAAAACCCCTGTTCCATTATTTATTAAACTTAAGCTTTTAGCAACCCTTATATTAGGGTAAAGTATATATTATAGCAAATTAGGTATCTTAGGCTATATAAAAACTACCTGCAAACTATTTTAAGACGGATTTCTATAACGCCTTTGCCGATAAAACTTTTACTGCTGATGGTACCTTATACGGTAAACTTATGAAATCCTTTTCTCCGCTTTCCTATTAAAAATGCCGGATAAGCAGATAAGCTTACTTGAGAGGGCTCTAATAGGTCTGTCCATAACGTATAACGCCTTTCAAGGGTTATTCTTATCTAACCTTATCCCTATAGCCTTGTGTAGCACTTTTAAACTTATCTCTTATTGCCTTAAATACATTGCTTATTTCTATCCTTTAGGCCTCTATTCTATTATTATCTTTATTTTTGGTAAGATTTGTAGTTACGTAGTGTAATAATATTGGTAGGAGATTGCCTTATTGTTTAATGCGGCTGTATCTAAGGTATTTAATGCTATATTTGCTGTTAATTAGCGGTCGGTCGATATCGATATCGATAATAATGATAATGATAATGCTAAGGCTAAGTAAGAAGCACTTAAGGCTAATCGAAAAGTAATGGTGATTCCTAACTCCCTTTAAGCCTCCCTCGGGCTGCTCGACCAGACTATTATAACCTCTATAGGGTTCTCGAAAGCGGGTTACAGCTGGCCGTATGTATGTGAAGCTGCTATATTAATACTATTTCTACCTCTCGGCCTTTAGTAAATGTAAGGCTATAAGGATCTCGTTATGGAAGTAACGTAATATCGATGCGAGAAGGAAACGATAGCGTAAGTGTGTTATCTCTTATAGTTTTATAATACTAATATTAGATAGTGGCGAAGAAAAGCTTTATTAATATATGGAAAGCTTACGGCGCTTAAGGCAACAAGATTCTTACCGTCGAGTTGGCGTTTTTGTCGTTCTAGGCTTGCTTCTGCTTATTGCGAGCCCCTCCGAATTACATAGTTTTATACTCCTTCTCCCTTCGGTTCTTTATATAGATGAAAAGTTGGGCAAGATATAGAAGACCTTAGCTGATATAAAAATCGCCTGGCTATTTTTGCGAGTATATTATCTATTGCTAGACTAAAGTCTTTATTAAGTAAACCCGATATCTTGTTTATGTTTGGCATCCCGAGTATTTGAGATTTGGTGGACGCTTAGAGATAAAGTGTCTAGCGTAGCTATGTTAGTGGCCTAAGTAGCGCGAATCTGGAGCGAGGGCTTGAAATATAAGTTTGAATTAACGTTGCGCTGGAAACCTTTTCCTTATGGGAGTGATATGATGGTTTGATAGGGGAATATTAGATGGCAGTAATTAGTGATATTTAATGATTATTATTAACGCGAGTCTCCTTGAATAAGTTTTTTACCCGTATTTGCTAGAGCTTCCTAAGACTCTTATAAACACGATTTCCTCTAACCTTTTAGTAAGAAAGATGGATAGGAGAATATATAGGTATAGACGGTATGCATTCGGCTATTAGAAATATACCGAACGCAGGAGATGGCGTCCAGCCTTTAGGACTTGCGCCATTATGGCTTAAAAGGTGTGTATAATTAGGAAATTGTTAGACAATATTATTAGCGCGGCAGGAAACCTAAACGCATCTTAACGTATCCGTCTCGATTATAATTTCTAACTAGATATTGGTTTCCCGAGTCATACTATAAATAACTACGGTTGTTATGCGTAATTGGTTATGCGAGATATAGAATATTACGCTAGATAATGTGGTGCTTATGGTAGCAAGCTGTACTAGAAGTGGTTAATAAAAGTGTAGGAGTCTATGTAATATACCAAGGAGGTAAATCTAAGAAGACTGCTTTTAAAACCTTATTGCAATAGAAGCTACTTAACTCGCCGGAAATGCCACTGCAGTTTATTTCCACCATTTAATTAAGGAATGTGGAACTCCTTCCTAGCCAGCGTTCTCGGACGGGGTTATAGATAAGAAAGGGAATATAGTTATTGTATATGCGAAATCTTAAATTATCTAGTACTATACCCCGGATTTTGCTATTACTAATCCCTATAAAGAATAAAGCGATTTTAAAGCCCCTAATCCCTGCAAAGAGCAGGGGACCCCTAAGAATATGTATTATATTAGTGCTGCGTAGTATACATTAAGAATATTTAAAGTTAAGTATCTTAAATCGGGCTATAACCATCCGATTCCGTCGATAGGGAGTGATATTAATTGCGTTAAATGAAATTACTACTAATGCACATTCCCCTACCACACTTTTAGGCCGATGTGTATATATCCTATGCTGCTTTAGGGCTTAGTATGTCTGCTCCGGGATCTTAAATATGCTGTTTTATAAATATGTGTGGGGCGCGGAAAGCTGCCTTACTAAGGTAGAGTCCTGTAGTCACCTTAATTTAAAGCATATGTATTATTAATACTAAATATGTATATATAATATAGTATATGAATTAAGGCTGATTATAAAGGCGTTGTTTGCTTACTATTATTTAAGATTTCTTAGGAGTCCTGCGAATATAAGATACTTTAGTATGTAATATGGTGTTCGGAGTATTCTAATAAATTATTATGTAATATTAA
This sequence comes from Diaporthe ilicicola, assembly GCA_023242295.1. Lineage (NCBI taxonomy): Eukaryota > Fungi > Ascomycota > Sordariomycetes > Diaporthales > Diaporthaceae > Diaporthe > Diaporthe ilicicola. The sequence goes on along the minus strand of JALPVH010000182.1, from coordinate 69,432 downwards.
GATAAGAGATCCTAATAATAAGTAAATTAGGAAACCCGGTATTTGTTGTAAGTAAATCTTTGCTTTAGGTTTTGCCCGATAATTAAATAGGCGTTAGCGGGATACCGCAATTTAAATATGTTAATAGCTTAGGAGAATCTAATCTATCGACGTTATTTAAGGCAGAATGCCTGGGATACGGTTATAAAGTACGATTTAGCTATTATGTTGTTTAAAAGAATTAGCTTTTCTAAAGATGCCGAAAAGAAGCGGTGTAAGGAAGCTATATATGCTGGGTGTTTAAATAATTGTTATTAGATATATAAGGGGTTCTTTTAATTAGTTACTGATTTTTAGGCAGGCGAATTTATAAATAATTTTGCTAGTTATGCCCTTGGTTTTGTTATATTGCGATAACGGTTTTAGGTGCCGCCTTTATTATTTGAAATATCGAGTTATGCTTTTTTTTCCTTATTTTATATATCTAGGCAACTACCCTCGATAGTATATATCCGAGTCCGAGTCTAAATCCGAATCCGTTATAAGATAGCCTGCCTTATAGTAATAAGAACTGGGCTGAAATGTATAAAGGAGAATGGCGGTATTACCTAGAGGTGTATATATAAGGGTTAATATATTACGAGGATAGGCTAATCCCGATACCTGCTTAATTAATCTTGGTTTTTTAAGCAAATTAAGTATATATGTAATGTGGGATTGTCTTATAAGGAGTGCTATGCGAGAGAGTATATATTTTATATAAGGGCCTAAACCTTGCTTACCTTAAATGCCTAGTTACGCATATATTAGTTATAGGATAGTGGCTATTGAGAGGCGATTTATGTATAAGAAATGAGTGCTAGCGCAGATATGACATAGTTTTATAATGCTTCCCTGCAATCCGCTATATCTGGACGGCCCTAGGGGCCTAATTGTAACTATTAGGCCGCGGCCTATTGCCCATTATTATGTTAAATGAGGTGGTTGGTTGGCAAATGCGAAAGGACTTGTCTAGAGAGCTATAGCAGCAAACCCTGCTAGAAATAAAGGTATATTGCTAGACAATTCACAACCATGGGAAAGGGGTACTAGCATAGCTGAGGTACAAGTCGGCTGCTCCCCCACAAACCACGAAATGTACCGATCTTGATCAGTTAACCGGTGCTACGGCACAGCCCGGCCCTAATAATAATTCGACGAAGCATTTGACCCTCCTTTGCAAAAATCACTTAATCTTACCATTTTTATCTATTTTATCTTCTTTGGTTAATTGGAAAGTTTTTTTATAAGGCTCTTATACTGTGTAGGGGGGTCTTTAAAGGTGGTTATTATAGGCTTTATATACTTAATTAGGTGCTTTTTCTGTAAAGGGGCCTCCTGGCTTATTAGGCCCCCAATTACTATTTAGCTATATTTCTAAATAAATAGTTGCGGAGTAGAAATAGACTCGGAGTAAAAAAGCGATTACGGAGTAGAAAAGCAATTGCGGAGAGGTTAGGTAGGTATATACCAGCCCTTCCCTTAAAGTTTAAGATTATAAAAAAGAACGGACCGCGGTACCTAGAGCCTCTTAATACTTCCTTTAAAAGACTATTGGCGGGTTAGTATTAGCGTCTCCTTAAAAAGGTTTAGATTAAACTATTGCTTAAGCAGCCGGCTGGCTGAGAGTTCTAGCCGGGCTCTCATTGGCGGTTGAAGCGGTATCTGTATAACGGTTAGGGATAGGCTGCAGGATAGGGTGTAGGCCGAGGTGATAGGTCAAAGCCCGGCGGCAGATGGTCCGGTAGCTTCCGAGATATGTTGCATGTTAGCGTGCCGAACGCACCCATATATTTATATTAACTAGCTACTAATATTTTTCTTTTCTATATCTTTTCCCGTACTTTAATATATACTTAATTCCCCTCTTTAACTAATATAATCTCTCTATTTTCTCTTTGCCCCTTTAGATAGAGTAATACTAAGCGTATCAACTGTATTATACCTTGTAGCTGTAATTAAGGACGCTTGTTATCTGCTTCTAATATTAAGCTATAGGCGGCTAGGGAACTTAGGATTTAGCTAGATAAGGTGCTAATTTTCTTAATTCTTAGGTATACAGGACTACCTTATATTATACTAATGTTCTCCTAATGTATACGATTAGGCGTACTTTGTACCTTTGCGGCTATTCTTTAACAGGTTTCTATTGTGCTGGGTATTAGGTTGCTAAAGCTATATTTCTTAGGCTGCATTATCACGCTTGGATACCTTACTTCTCGCTATACCGATTATATTACCGATTAATTCTAGGGCCGAGGCTATCTTAAGCATTATATAAAGCCTAGGCGGGTAGGTATCCTAATATTAGGGGTTATTATTTCCGTATGCTATTATATAGCAAATATCCCTGGCCCCTTTTAAATGCGATTAGATAGACTAACTGCGCTTTTTTCCTAGAAATGCCCTTAGCTCTATGGGCTATATTACTTATCCGGCCAGTATTATGGCTATCTATATCCGTAATACTCCTGCTGTGGTTAAATAGATTAATACATCGTCTACACCTCAGTTGTTTCTTTATTTAGCTGGACGGAATAACATATCTCTCCAGCTTAGCCTCTACTTTAATGAAGAAAAATAGACCGCAATCTTTAAAATATAGGTTCTGCTTGATTTCGGAGAAGGGATAGCGTACTAGAACGGCAACTACCTTTATCTCTAAATCCGCTTAGATAATGTTATATTGCTGCTCGAGGACCCGGTATACTGTCTTTAGGATAGTATTTCTGCTATACTACGCGGCCCTATAATATACCTCTACCTAATGCTTATTAAACCTCCCTATATAATAGCTCCTTCGAATTTTTCTTTGCTATTATAAGAAGGGCCCGGTTTCCAGATGCTTAATTTGCTAATCCTGCTTACTAAGCAGACTGTCTTCACTATTCACCTGGATCAGCATCGGGTTTTAAATCTGGAAAAGGTTTAGCGGCTTTATTAAGTATTTTGCAATAGCTTTATTAAGCAGTATGCTAGGTATACAACCCTTTGCAACTTCTATAAGGGCTATAGCGCTATGATTGTTGAGGACCTTGCTTGCTTTATAGCATTAGAAGTTAAATTTATAGGTCTAACTGCTGGCGTATCTAGCAATGCTTAAGGTGCTGTATACCCTTCTCTGTATGCAGAAGCTTAATCGCCGCCGCCTTCCCTGTTTATATAACAACCTTCTAAAAAGCGGTGCCGGGTTGCCGCAGATATTGGCACTATAAGGCCGCCTTATATTAGCAATGTCTATATCGACTTTCTGGCTTAGTAAAAGGTGCAGATAGATATATTTGTCTTATAATAAATATAAATAGGGAAAATGCTAGTTTATATAGCTGCTTAAGTAAATAAGATACTAGATTAGGTTACCGCTTAGGTTAATAAGAGAGTTAATAAGAAGGTAGCTAAAATTTAGGATAAGAAATTGTGTAAGCGGGATAAGGTAATCGGAGATATTATTTAAGATAAAGTGGAATTCTGTGTATTACGCTACCTAGAAACGCTTAAAGAGGACCTTAGAGATAAGTATATCGCTGAGTTAAAGGATGATTTAGAAGATAGTATAGTTAGTATTATACTTCCTAGATGACCGGCTGTATGTTAAAATAGTATCGATGCCTTTTTAAATTTTAAAGTATCTCTTCCCCTATATTATATATCCGTAGAGGTGGGCAATTTAAATTATAGAAATGCTGCTGATTGTGGAGAGGGTGTTAATAATATTTACTTTTTAACCAAGGGTTTAAATATTTTTATATAGCTTGAATATCCGCCTTTACGGCCGTTAGATATCCTGCGTTTTAGCCTAGGCTGCTTATAATTCTTCTGCTCCTATACCTATGGAAAACTGTAGCAATATTTATGCTCGGCCATACTATATGCACGGACCTAAGGGGAGTAAGCTCTTTATACCTTATAATGCGCATATAAGCCTAGCTAGTTTAATGTTCCTAGGTATCCACTTATATCAGCTTACCGATACCCCTAATACTATATTTTATGTTCCGGGGTATATACTTTTTGTATAGGTATACTATAGTATAATTTATATTCCTAGGTGCTTATATTAGCTTACCAGCCTACCAACACCTTTAACACTATATTTAATATTCCCGGGCACACCTTAAATACTAATACCCCTAACACTATATTTAATGTTCTAGGGCATACACCTTTAATACCAATATCCCTGATACCATATTTAATATTCTAGGGTATACCTTAAATACTAATACCCCTAATATCATATTTTATGTTCTGGGGCACATATAAATTGTACTTTTTATATAGGCATTTGGCATAAAGTCCTAGATATCTCGAGACCGCTGACCGTAAAATCCGGGTATTTATTATAGTACTTTATATATTTTGGAGGTATTCCTTTTCTTAATCTATTATATTTCGATATTACCTAGTTTAAGCAGAGCTAATATAAATTATATTGTAACTTTATGATGTTTTTGTAAGTAGGGGTCCTGGGATAGAATGTTTCTTAGGATAGTTTAGGCAGACTAGGGGGGGGGGGGGGCTAAGGATGGTTAGGTTTATAGGATGGCTGGGTTACCGGGAGCGTAGGCCTAAGTGTTTCCGGCCTGATGTGGAGGATGATTATATTTGTATGCTTTAATACGCTAATGTCTTATGTTATCCTGTATTTTCGTTGTTTGTAATATTGGATTTAATGGTTACCTGAGAATTGGCAAATTAGAGGATAGATGGTGGGAACCGATTGCAATAATATTTCCAGTAAGTATATAAAAGGAGACCGGCTAAGAAACTTGTGTATATCTATCTTAATAAGTCTCTATGATTCTGCTAGACCATAATATAAATTAATAAAATCCTGGCCAACGCTTAATTTTTAAATCCTTCACTATATATAATAGGATATCATTATTGTTTAGGATATCTCTTAGGCTTATAAAAGTCTCGATCCTTAGTACTATATACTAGATTCCTTTATATAGAAATATATCTGTAATAACAAGGATTTAATATATTTCTAGGAGGTAGAGCGGAAGTGCTTTATAATTGTTTATACTCAGCTTAAAAAAAGGCCCCCACTTTTTAAAACAAGTATAATAGCTATCGAGAGCCTGAGGATCCAGGTTAAACATATCCGTAACCTTTTATACCAGTGGAGGAGAATTTATCATAAAGAATGATATACTATTTTAAAGGCTGATATGGTCCAGGCTCTAGGATTTAGGCTTGCTTATAGGACCGATTAAGAGTGGTTAGATTGTGTAGCAAGAGATAAGCGTGTGAAACCTCTTACCTTTGCTGCTTACTATAGCCTTAAGGGATGTATTATCTGCTCTGAATACTATAGGAGGTTGTAAATTGTTTAACTATGGGCTGTAGGCGTTATTAGCGGATTGGCTAGCTAAATAGGTTATAGAGTAATACTCTTTATTGTAGATTATAGGAGAGGACTTAGAAGGTAAAGAGTATTTAAGGTAATTCATTATGGCTATTAATGGTTTAGAAGTGTATACCAGATGAAAATTAAGAAGTAGAAGATGGGAAAAGATTTCTAGTTAACTATAGAAGTTACAGCGTTTCCTTTGTTATATAAGTGTTGTAAATGTGTGCCTCGGATTAGTACTTTCTTTTATACAATAGATTATAATGTTTATAATATGGTAGGTGTTTCTTTCTTTATATTAAATGTTATAATTCGGTATAAGATATAGGTATGGAAGATTGCCTGCAGGTTTATTATCTAGGTTTATCGTTGTAGGGTCGGCGATATAACCTTATTACCTAGCAGATTAGCGTTCTAGGCAAATCGGGTTATTTAGAGGTCTCCTATATAACTGGTTAATTCTAGTTTTTAACAAGTATTTTATTTTTATCCTTAAGTCCTATTCTTGTTAATTACTGCTTACTGTCTCTTTAACTAGCTATACCCTAGTTGCTTAATTACCCGCCTATTGCTTGGTAGGAGGCTAAGTTTAAGAATTACAACGCTAAGGGACATGCTAATTGGGCCGATTATATGGCAATATAGGGAAAATTTATCGAATTCCTTCTTATGCCTAGGGTATTGCCTATGGCATAGGCTAGATACCCTGTGTATATCCGGGTCCTAGCGGAGTATAATTAGATTATAGGCGATTCTGAAAAAGTTGCACAATTAGGAGTTATTAGGTCTAATGGGAAATAGAAGATAGTTATAGGAAACGTTATTGCTTTTCCTATTAAAGTCTTATCTGAAAATAAGATCTATACCGACTTTATCTTCGATGGCTTCTCGGTTCCGGGGGCCCCTAATACTTGTAAGTTCCAGATGTTATATTTTAGCTTATGGTAAAATGCTATGTTACCCCTATTTAACCGATGTGGGATTTAATAATATTGGTTGAGTATTAGCAGAATATATATACTATTATTTCTTCTTCTCTTGCTCTGCCTATATCCTATTTATATATGTTCGAGACCGCTATAAAATAACCTGCCCCGCTGATAATGATGGCGGGCTAACGTGTATATAGGACTGGCACGATCACTAAAGGTATATATGTAGAGACAGGGTGATATATTACGGGGATATATAAGGATATGCGAGGATATATAAGGATATGCAAGGATATGCGAGGATAGACTAATCCTGTAAATACGCTTGGATCTAATTATAAAGATAGATCTCTAGCTATAATATAGGATTCATTCTATAAGTGCCTAATTATTTATATTCCATGCAGGGCTTAAGGTATATCTCTCCTAGATATTTATGTATCTTATAGCAGCCGCTTGCTAGACTTTTTGCCCCCCCCCCTACCTTAACCGTCGAGATGCAATCTATATACGGAAAATGGACACCGGTATAGATAAGGTACAGAATTATACTGCTCCCCTGTAAACAGTTAATATTGGACCGTATTAGACTTAACCGTTCTGGTCTCGACTGTTATACGGCAGCCTGATCCCTCTAGCCGTTAAATAAGGTAGCCGGCGCCTTATTACTTAAAGAGCCTTCGACCTTATACTACTGTTAAGACTTTTTCATATCCGCCCTAGCTTTCTTTATCCCTTTGAACCCTTCTGAAAATCTTTTAACATTGTAATGGACGCTTATAAGGAGGTTTAGAAAGCTTTTAGCAAATGCCCGACTAATGCGGAGGCTAAATCTGAGACCTATATTGATGTGTACCTTAAGGAGCCGAGCGTTTATGCCGAAATTCTTACAAAAGCTTTTATTAAAAACCCGAGAAATTAAAAGCACGCCGAAGATCCGCTTCTTATTAATTTAGCAGATATAGAAAAGCTTGAAGCCCTTATGACTAAATAAGAAATTTAGGTGTTAAAAGCTAACCTAAGTAAGTGAATTAGCTGCCAGAGAAACCTCTATGCTAATATAAAGACGCAGTTAATGTTTTAGATAATATAAAAGGGTATGTTAAAGGCGAAAGGATTTATACCCTTTACTTCTTGCACGCCCGAGTAAAAGAGCTTCTGTATAAATCGGGATATTCGACTGCTTTTCTTATTAATATAAAGGGCGAGACTATAGAGGAAATATAGGGCTAGTCCCACTTATTGGGGGTTTTTATAGTTATAGTTTGCTAGGCTGCTAGGAAGGTGATTATATAAATAGAAAATAAAGTTGTTTTAGATAGCCTGGTTAAAGACGTGATATATTTTATAGCCAGAGCTGCTATACGGCGATGGTACTTTTATATATTAGTAGTGCTTGACGGCTTTAGACTAGCTTGCAGCCCGCGATGGCTTTAACCTCGACAGGCTGATAGCACCGGCGCGAATAGGTGCGGCCTAATGCTACAGCTACTGGTGCAGAATGGCGGCTTTTAACTGCAGATTCTGATAATATCTTAATGGCTTATCTGTATGCCGGAGGTGGCATAAGTGGCATAGGTTGGTCTTATGCTTTAAATAAATTTACAGTTACTTTAGCAATAAAGGATAAGGGATAAGGGATAAGGGATAAGGGATAAGGGATAAGGGATAAGGGATAAGGGATAAGGGATAAGGGAGATAAGGGATAAGGGATAAGGGATAAGGGATAAGGGATAAGGAACAAGGGATAAGGGATAAGGGATAAGGGATAAGGGATAAGGGATAAGAGATAAGGGATAAAGGATAAGGGATAAGGGATAAGGGATAAGGGATAAGGGAGATAAGGGATAAAGGATAAGGGATAAAGGATAAGGGATAAGAGATAAGGGATAAGGGATAAGGGATAAGGGATAAGGGATAAGGGATAACTAAGGACCTAATTCCATAACTCATCCTAATACTTAGGAGGCTTCCTTTATATAGCGGCTGGCTTTATACTCTTATTTTCTTTTTACCACTTGAAAAAAAATACTAGAAACCGGGATACGCGTAAGTAGGGTAAGCGGCCTGTTTCCTAGCAGCTACCTGCTTAACGCCTAGATGCAGTTTTTAATCTAGCCCTATATTTTTATCCTGCGAGTAGCAGTAAAGTTAGCTAGCTTTGCTTGTCGATCTGCCTAATTAAAACCTAAAGTAAGTCTATCGGAAGCCTTAGGCGATAGAAAATCTTTTCGGCGTCCGAAATTGGTATGTAAGACCCAGCCTTTATTCTACCTTTTATAAAGATTCTGTATATATTGCTAATCTTCTTCTTTAGGGACGCCTATATTATTATTCTCTTATATTTAATGGCCTTTAAAAGCTGGGTAATATTAACTAGGCTATTGTTTGACCTATATATTACTGTAGCTCCGGTATACTTTAACCTTAGATAGGTTATGGCTGAAGCCTGCGCCGGTACTGCCTTATACTGATCTCGATATTCGGAAGGGGTTGGAGTGTACTTAATTAGGCTTCCGCATATATCGATAAAGTGTAACTTAACTTAGAGAAACCGATTGCTGAGGCTCTTTTAAGCCGACGGACGCTAATCTGCATCGGAATAAAGCAGATGCTTAACGAAAAAGTAGAATATAAGGTATAAGGAAGCGGCTTTTAATCTTTCTCTTAGTAAATTAGGCTACTTTTTATACTTGTGTTTTAGATAATCGGAAAGGCCGGCAGCTAGCTTTAAGGCGATGATACCAACGGACTACATGTCGACCTTATTACTGTAGGGCCGTTTAGCATTTACCTTAGGAGCTAGATAAAGATGGCTACTATAGAATGTTTGTAGTATGTCGGAGTATGTAGCTAGACTGAAATCTGTTATTTTGATATATATTGGCTCCTGCGAGACGATTATGATGTTAGCGGGTTTAAGGTTGCGATGGGTGATATGTTTAGAATGCAGGTACTTTAGGCTAGATAGTAACTTATTTATGAGATCTTTAACGTTGTGCTCGAGTAAAGACTATTCCCTATGCGCCTTTATAAAATTTTAGTATTCGAGGAGTTTTATTATTAATATATAGGGTTAGGAGATAAAGGCGATGAATTATATAATAATCGGCTGTATATCGGTAAGTAGGTATAAAAGCAGATAGGAGGGAATGGCTTATATGAGAAAGATTTTCTAGAATTCTATCCCCTCTTTTGCTATCCTTTAAAGGGTTTACCTCTCGCTTATAGAATATTTTAATTGCTATTATATCCCTAGTATATAAATATATACCCTTATAGATTATACCGAAGTTGCCGCTGCCGATTTCGTTATACAGCTAGTAGGGATTACTTCTTTAAGAATATGCGCTGGATTTTGGGATAGAATCTAAACCTAGCTAGTTAATATTAGGCAGAGTAAGCTATGGAGCTAGCTATTAAAGATAAAGCGTGTAAAGGGCCTTATAATCGTTATAATTAAGAAACTGGACCTTAATATCGAAATTAGGAAGGAATATTATTACCTTGTTACCGGGGTAAAGAACTCGCTTCCTCCGGAACCTCTGCCGCTTATATATAGGTAACTTAATGCCTATACCATAGGTTAAGAGGTTTTTCAGTATAGCATAATAGCTATAGTTAAGTTTTATAATAAAGATACGCCTGCTAATCTTTTAAGCTACGTAAATGTAGACGTTGTAGATCTTGCGCTTACTGCTAAATATAAAGCTAGTTTGGTTTCTGATGTTATTAATAATAAAGCGCAGGTATATCTTAGTCTTTACCTTAGGGATAGGGGTAGATAAGTCTTTCTTAGCAGGCGTAATAAACCGACTGGCAAATTTATCTCTATGGAAATAAAGCTTCTTAAAGATGCGAAAGCGGGCATTATAGGGGGAGTGGATAAAGGGACCAGCTAATTTGATTATGAAAAGGGTTTTGGCTTGCTGATCTGGCAATATAATAGGCGAAGGAAGAATGCTGGAAGATAGTATAGGACCTATGTTCTCCGAGGAGCCTGATAAGCATACCTTTTATATATATCCCATTTATAATGGCTTACTATTATATATTATCTCGCCGTGAATGGCAGATATGCTTACAGGGAACGTTAGTATTATTACCAAGTGTCTAACATATGCATAGAGTTAGGGACTTTAGTATAAGAATAGCCCTATAGATCCCTTAGCGTACCACTAGCCATATTGTATATAGACTTATTGCCAGCCTGCGTTCTCCACTTGCTTATAATATCGGTAATAGGCTTAATCAGTCTTAAACTTTCTATTAGCTTTCTTCCATTAACTATGATAGCTTCGAATAGTTTAGATACTGCTATGCATCTAACCTTATACAACCTGACGCGCCTCGGTTAGGGTTTCTTGCTCACCCCGAGTTAGGAGCCTACCAATGCCTTACAGTTCCTATCCTTGGGGGCTAGTAGCTCCCGCCGCCCTATAGACTACCGTATTAAATATATAAAGGCCTAGGTCCGGTTTTATATAGACTAACTTCTCTAGATTAAGCCAGATAGAGAGCAGGTTATGCTTCGGGCTAAGGTGTAAGGTAAGGGCAGAGATAGCGTTAGCCTAAAGATTGGTACTTTTAACCCTGCTATTGCCTAGGATAATAATATCGAGGTCCTTATCTTTTAGAAATGCTAATAAGATTTCCTAAAGGAATAACTATTTTAAGTGACTAAAAAGCGGTTTGGGATACCGCTAGTTATACTTACCCTATCGGAAGTCTAAGGAGACTGCCGTATATCTATAAAATAGACCGAACGATGGCCTATCTTATAGCGTAAGGTAGAGATATGGCTTTGTAATATCCCGTTAGGTAGGCTTTTACACCTCCGGCCAAGGTTATTTTATTTAATATGAGTGAAGAGAGAAAAGCCGTTAAGGTACAGTATGCTGCTACAAGATGTATTATGGAAGTTCCGCTATGGAGGAGTTGGCATCTTATTTAGCTGCCTTTAGAGCTTTAACTATTAGCTCCTAAGCGGCGGTAAAAAGGACCCCGGCTATAATTTAAAGGACGGTGTCAACTTTGTAACTTTAAGTTTATTAGCAGGGAATTAGCGTCCTTACGAATTGTACTTTTATTAGGGAGGGCAGACTATGTTGTATTATCCATTTAGATACTAATATTGCTATAGAACTTATTAGATAATATCGGCTAATTGCTATCCCGGCTGCTATTTCTGTTAACCTTGTTTAGGTGAGGGTAAGTGTGATTGGTTAACTTATCTACACACGCCTTACCTATAACTACTGATGCTTATTATATATATCACCTCCTTCCACTATTAATATTTGCCCTTAAATGTGCGAATACTTTAACAGGAATGCTAATACCCAGTAAAGCCTATTTAATAGCCGGCCCCTGTATGGAGCTGTAGGAGCAGCTCGGATGACTCTGTAGATATAAGTTAGCTTATGGCCGAGTAAATGTAAGGGGAAAATTGATAGTTTTCCGACCGGGGCCTTATCCTAGGAGAACTGCTATAGGTGTGATTTATAGGGGGCTAGTAGTAAGCAGTTGCTTATATAATGCTATTAGATACCTGATATAACATCCGACGCTAATATATCTTGCTGCAGCGAATAGATAATAATATATACCCCTTACGGCCAAATAGATACGATTAAGAAATATATAGTCACTCCTGCTACCCGGGTTGCCATAGTTGGAAAACGGTAAACCGTTTATATTATAATCGTCTGTTATATGTAATTAGATAGGGCTTTATAATAAGCCCATATTATAGTAGGTATATAGGACTGGAGAGCTAGTGTAAGTATGTAATAGCATAGGTGCGACCGGTGTATAGCGGCTACCCACCAACGGGGACGCAGGCGTTATCTCGCGTAATAGGACCGAAATTGGTAGAATGCCAGATTTATCGACTCTCCTTTATATATCGACCAAATTTTAGAAATCCTTATTTTAACCCTCCCCTATGTAAAAGCTATGCTAAGCCTCTAACTACAGCTTATAGGGATTGTATAATATGTATATAAACCTATAGGGGGTGCCCCCCCTTCGGAACGCCTATACCTTCGGAATGCTAAAATTTCTTAACAGCTATATAAATAAGTTAACTTTACTTATAGATTTCTTAATAACCACCATTTAATATAATAAAAGTAAACTTTATATATAAACTTTATCTTTTTATTTAACTATATAACCTATTATATAAATAATTACTATAAAAGATAGAATTTAACTTTAAAAAAGGGTATTTATTTCCCTATATTAAGGGTATTAATATATAGACCACCTAAACCACCTTAGCTATAATTCTAATAATAAATCTTATAATGTGGTTAATTAATAAATAGTAGATATTATTAAGTAGCGAACTTTATACCTTTTTATAAAGTAAACTATATAAAAGGTACTTACCTTAATTATTAAAGAAAGCTAATAAATTTTAATTATTTATTAATATTTCCTTATAACCTTTATAACTTAATAGTAAATTAAAATATAAAGCTATAATTTAAAACTTAATTTTATTATATATTAAATTATTAATAAGTAAAATATATAGATTAATAATTTTCGAGATTTATATATAAATATATAAAGCTTACTTAAAGTTAATAACTTTAACCCTTTTATATAACTTTACCTTTAGCTTTAAATTATAATAAAAACTTATAAAACTTTAAATAAGTTTTATTTCTATTAGTTTAAATTTTTAAAATACTTTTTATCCTATTATAAATAAATAAAAATTAAGCTTAAAGTAAGTAAAGTTATTAAAAATCCGCCACTTATTAATATCCGCCACTTACTAATATCCGCTACTTATTAGTTAACCACGTTATTTAAAATATCTTTAATTATCAATATATTAATATATTATATATATTATATATTATATAATAGCTTTTAAATTTTTAAGGTTATATAGCTTTATTTATAAATTTATATTTATATTATAATATATTAATAATATAAAAATATAAAATATAAAATATAATAATATAAATATAAATATAAATATAGTAATATAAATCTTTTCCTTTAATAATAGTATTTTTATTTTTACGAAATAATTAAATAAGAGGAAACTAAATAAGCTATTTTAAAGGGCTAGGTCCTCTTTATATAATTAGCTATTTATTTTTAAGATTTATATATTTCTATTTTTAGATTTATATTTATATTTATATTATAATATAAATATAAAATATAAAAAAATAAATATAAATATAAATATATATATATATATATATATTTTATATATTATAACTTTAGCTAGGCCGGCCGGGCTTAGCTTTAAAGGCCTAAGCTTAAGAATAATTTTTTTTATTTACTAATAGTATTTTTATCTTAAGGCTAAAATTAAAATAAAGGAAACTAAATAGGCTATTTTAAAGACCTAAGTCCCCTCTATATATTTAACCATTTCTTTTTAAACTTTATATGTTTTTATTTTTAGATTTGTATTTATATTTATATTTATATTATAATATAAATATAGAATATAAAAATATAAATATAGTTATACTTTTAAAAAGCTACTTAAAAAAGATGAAACGTTTAAAAATAAAAAATAAAATAAGGCTAATTTCTATTTTAAAATACTAAATTTATATATAATAAATAAAGGGTTATTTATAAATAATGGGCCACGTAAGACCGTCAATAGCATCGGAACTTTATAGGATGAAGTGGACTATTATTTTGTATGCTTTGTGTTGATTAGCCCGCTTTTATATGTATCGCCCGCCTGCCTCTTGTTGCGTGGGTAATATTTTATTCTGCCTTGTCCGCCTTAATCTATTATCCGCTTTATCCGTACCTTTAACCTCCTCCGTCTGCCGCAGCCCTAGTGCTATACGAAATAGGGCAACTAGAAGATTCTGCCTATCCGGCTTAGCTGGGTTTTACTTAGGCTATCCTATATATATATACCTATTCTTTTGTATGCTCCTTGTCTTATGCTCCTTATCTTCGATTTTATGTATTTTCTTGCTTTTCTTACTGCATGCCTAATCCCTTCTATTATCTTACTTGTTGAGTTTTACCCTATTTTGATCTCGGCTAGGCCCGGGAGCTTTATCGCTTATCTAATAAGCTCTTTTTCCAGGGTCACTATAGGCGGTATTTTAGTAAAAGGCTTTATAGTTATAGTCCCGCCGCGTCTTGATCCTTTAATCGGGTTAAGTATTAGTCCTAATCCTGTTAGGCGAGTGAATATAATACTATTATTCCGACATATATTAGGCTAATACCAGAATAGTGAAGGTTATAACGAGACCACTGAAGTAAATAATATAGACGAGATAGATATAGTTAACCGGCCAGAAAACAACTATATTATTGTTATTGCTTTAGATAAATAGACTCTTAAAGCTGATAATAAAGACCTCCCTAACCCGCTACCAATGCTTAAAGAGCCTGATAACCGCCGAGTTTCTCTGGAGCAGCTGGTAGCCGAAGTAAAAGGTATCTATACCGGCTTAACTATAATCGAATCTAAAAATATAGAAATAGATAGCAGCTTAGCCTCCCGACTATAGGATATGAACTAAGGGTAATATATTGCCCTTATAATGCTCTACCGCTTGTTATTATAAGAATACCATAATTTCTTCTTAGTATCGCAGTACCTAAGCGTATCATTAGCATTCCGGGGCCTTGTAAAGATATACGCTATAACCGCGAGAATATGAAAGCATAGTATATATAACTTTTTTAAGGTCTTGTGCTATCGACTACCTGGGAGCAGAGAATTTATGGTAACTTTCGTTCTCGAGGCATATTATATGCTAGCTTTATTAGATGATATTATTCCGCAGTTTTATTATATTTGGGTTAAAGGTAAAGGAGATATAGCCCGATATGGGTATGTAAGGGCCCTCCCCTTTAAGGTCTATTTAATGATAACAGCTAGAGAGACTGATACCTATTATATAGCTACACCATTTATAACAAAGGGGACGTTAGGGAGCGCTAAAGGTACGCCTTTTGTGAGGAGTATACTTATGCTTTGGATAATAACCCTATAGAGGGCTGCCTTTACTACTATTTAGCTATTCTAGCAACGCCTTAGCTAGTTCCGCCCTAGTCTGACGTGTACTTTGAGGTAATTATACTCCAGCTTTTCTACTTTACCAAATCGCTTATTATTGCAACCCTCTTTTTTAATATATAGGATACCTTATTTATTATTATTAATCGGATTATTGTCCGGAATAAGGAGGAAGCTAAAAAGGGCGTTCCCCTAACCGATAAGGACTATTTCCTTACCGCTGTTGCCAACTTGGTACTTACTTCTCTGGACGCTAATCTTTTTAATAGATATAGCTATAAAGTCGGCAAGAAAAACTATGTCGAGGCCGTCTATATAGCACTAGAGAAGCTTAGTAAACCAGCCTATGCTAAATAAGCCTAGATATATAGATTCCGTCCTAGGTATATATTGATACCGTAGGTTGCTTCCGGCTCTGACTGACTGGTTGCAGCGCTTAGCTTGGCCTTTTATTTTACAATCTGCTTCTAAGGATCCCCTCTGCCTCTGGAAGATAGAGCCCAATAATGGCGGCGTGGGCCCCTTATATTGTAGTACTTATAGATTGTACCAATCTTTCCGTCAGAATGTCTAACGCTAGGGATATTTATAAGGCGATAATTATAATGATTGATACTATAGTTTCTTACCTTTTGAAGGTAGCAGATATATATAATTTAAAGATCTGGGGATTTTTTTATGTAATCCTAGCCTTTTTATACTCCTTAAAGATGCGGCCAATTCTATGCGAATAGCTTGGTAATGCGTTCTATGCGGAGACGCTAGCATCTTTCCTTAATATACTTCTATGCGAAGATTATACCCGAGGCTGTATGTTTTAATCGGAACTTCTTTAGTTATGCTTGCTGCTTAATTAGAAGGAGAAGCTGGGCAAGTACGGGCTTAATGCTACTGATTGCATTAAAAATTACCTCGACGCCTAAAAGTTCATAGTTGTAATAAAAGCTATAAGCAGTGATGCTGTATATAGGAGGGACTGTAACGTTAGGATAATATATATAGAGCAGGTATATACCAACCTACTACCGGAAGACGAATTGCTCCGGGGATACTTCTTTGCTAGAGAGGCTAGCCTGCCTGATACTAAAGCGGCCGGGTAGGCTGCCGAGGGGTAAGCTATAGATCCAGTATAAGAGAACCTGAAATACTTTAAGAGGAAGAATTTGGATATGCAATAAATAGGCGGGTAAGAGAGTAAACTTAAAGAATTACTTTAAGGAGAAAACCCTCCTTTCTTCCCCGTAGGCTGGTTTAAGAACTCTAAATATAACTTTAATAAGAGACAGGTTTGCTAAGACTATGTCTAGGACGCCGATATGTATGAGAACCGGTTGAGGCAACTGTTATACCTGGCTTTACAGCTGATTGAGATCTTCTTCGATTTCTATATTGATGAGAACGGCTGCTATTGGATTAGCGAGCTTGGAGCTCTGTCCCTAGAGCCTTACCTTAATATAAAGATGCTAGAGATTATCGAGTATGACGGCTGCGCTAAGGTTATTTTTATCGACCCTTCCTTCCGCGTTATTGAATTAAAGAAGTAGTATAAGTGAAGGGCAAGGGAAGAGAAGAAGAAGATATAGATTAAGAAGGAAAAGGATACCTGGGCTATTATAGACGCGCTAATCGATAATGTCGACGCCGAGGTGTCATCGGAAGCTGTAGAGGTCTCGACCAGAGCACCTAGCATTGTGGGTAGGGATAAGACCTGTGAGTCGGTTTCGGCTGCTGAGATAGCCTACAAGGCCGAGATTGCTGAGGCTAGGGTAGGCATAATGCTTCTAATGTAAGGCGCAGATATGACAGGAAGTGATGCGGATATGGCGGATTCGGAAGTCCCTGCTGAGGTAGAATAGGGCTAGGGTAAGGATAAGGGCGAGGGCGAGGGCGATTGGATATATGTTAGTAACGAAACCTTGGAAGTTGCGAGGAAGGTACCTAAGCGGCTTAAGTAGCTCCGGGGTATGTTATTTTGCGGTATATCTTTGGGGCCGTTCTAGGATTAATAAGTAGATTTTTATATTTCTGAACTGCTTCGGTCTACTGCTTTATTAATAGGGTTACCGTTTAGACTTTTAAGCAATAGTTTTATAGGCTTTTGTAACCTTCTTTTCGCCTTTCTATTTATTATAGCTGTGTTTTGTCCGGCGCGGTGAGGGGTAGGGATAGACCGTTTGGATAAAAGAAAAGCTGCGCCGCAGTTAATATTATAATCCTATCAGTAATAGCGAAAGGAAACTATGCGATTTATAAAGCGGCTAGATCCGGTTTAATTTGTATAACTATATATAGCCCTGTAACTATGCGTCTTATTATGCTTAAATAACTTTAGCACTTCTGCGTATCTTAATATTAATTATTATACCTATGGATATATCCTAGAGCGGGGATCTATACGGGACCCTTACCGAAATCCAGAAGTTGGTAAATTAGATATTATATTGTTGCGAAGATATGGATGGCGTACCTGGGAGGTTAAATTTAATGCGATTACCTATATCCCTTCTGCTTAACTCCGTATAAGGACTTAGCAATCTGCTCTATAATAATAAGATTATAGTTTATATATAGCTAGGCAGTGGGTTAATTAACGCTTATTAGGAATTAAAAGTAAGCCGCTATATATAGATAGGCTAATAAGAAAAAATGGATATTTAATCTTAAAAAGCCTTTTAGGCTATAAATAATTTAGATCTAGGGCGGCAGTGTATTAGCTAAAAGAAACCGAATTTTATTCTTTATAATTCTACGGAGGCCGATTATGTGTGCTAAAGCTATAATGTATATACTATAGGAAGAACTAGCTTTTGAAGGCATAATCGAGAGGCCTATTACCGAGAACTAATTTATCTAGTTAATATTTAAGTGCTAGGTTAGGGATATTATTGTTCTTAAGGGAGAGGAGAGACTAAAAACTTATAAGAAAGGCGATATTAATCCTCGGGATCTTTATATACTCGCAACGATATATAGTATTAGGCTGGAATAGGAATAAGATTTTTAGTGATAT
Source organism: Diaporthe ilicicola (assembly GCA_023242295.1). Classification (NCBI taxonomy): domain Eukaryota; kingdom Fungi; phylum Ascomycota; class Sordariomycetes; order Diaporthales; family Diaporthaceae; genus Diaporthe; species Diaporthe ilicicola. The sequence goes on along the minus strand of JALPVH010000182.1, from coordinate 51,076 downwards.
ACCGAGTTTTCTAGAAAGATATTATTAAGGTTAGTTATTTTGCGATTATCCTTGGTATAACCGAATATTAGATCTTTTGTATAATCCTGGGGGTGTGGGCCGATATTGATACCGTATATGCCCTAAGCTGCGGTTGCTTAAAAGGGGTCTATTTGATTTTTAGTATATAGCTATCTTATATAGATATCTTTAGGCCTTATTAAATTCTGCGAAGTTTTGCGCCGGAGCTATATCTTATAGTATAGTTCGATGAGCCTTGTTATAATACAGATTGCTTTTAGCTGACTATGCCTTGCTATAAGTTTTAGGTTTTAGTATATTGTTGATTAAGACCCGTTTCTGTGGATTCCTTGCTGAGTAGTTATAAGACTTTTTATTCGGATATAAGGCCTTAGTAAGGTAGATCCCTTTGTCGCAACGGTGTGTAAAGAGTAACTTTGCTAGCTTATAATATCTTTACGTGCTTTTATTATAGAGGACGCCTTACCCTGTAAGTAATTGTATAATAGTGTTAAACTCCGGGGCGCTTGTCGATACCTGCTTTTTTAAACTGGTAACCTTTAGTATAGCGGGTGTAAAGGAAGGTCTGGAAACCTATATTATGCGAGCAATGTTGTGAGATAGGAGTAATGCTCCGAAGCTGCCTAGCTAACTAGCTATTGCGTCTAGTCGCTCCCCTGTATATGCGGAATCTTTATATATAGACCTTACCTTTTCGGCTTCCAGGCTAAGGTGTATATTAATGTATATTATAAGAGGCTTCCTATTATAGCTTATAAAATATTTGTGGAATATTTTCCGAAGGTGGTAGAACTTAACGAAATAGACCTGCCTTATTGCCCTTTTAAGGGCTGATATATGCGAGGGGTTAGGTAGCCCGCTTAACTTACTATAAAGCCGTGTAGCTATATCTTTTTATGGCTGTAAAGGGCTGTTAATCTTGTGTCTAATCCATCTCTTAACGTTGCTTTAAAAGATATTGCTGGATTGTTGCCAGCTATTGGTATAAAGGGCACCCTGGATAACTTCTTGTAACTTAGGGGGTAAGCTGTTTTAATTAGTAAGAGGTTTGCCGAAGAGGGTAGAGAGAGCTGTAAGAAACTAGTGATATTAGATGATAAGACGAAGATAGAAGTGGGCGGTATTAGCGGATACGCACCTTAGGTTTAGTTAGGCAGTGTATACTAATCCTTCCTGTCTTATAGCCTTAATAGGCGAGAAGTAAGGTATTGGCGGATTTCCGGATAACGCGAATATCTATTCTTTAGCAGTAGTAGGTGTGTGGCATCTGTATTAGGGTTTACTTTATACTAACCTAACCTTAAATTACCTATAACCTAATATGCAGCGTAATCTAAGTCTATCTGGTGTTGGATATATATATATACCCGGTATAGTTAGTATAAAGATATACGTGATTTTAGGTATTTTACCTAGAATCGTATTATAGAGTACTTTTTAGATTGTGAATGGATAAGGGTGAGCTACTAGGGTAAAAAGTGATATGTATTTAAGAGAAAACTGCTATTAAATTTGGCTGCTAAGAAACTCGCTTTAATACCTCACCCGTTAGTCTATCGCTTTTGCCCCTTATACAATGCCCTTTTCTTACGATAGGTAAGACCCCGAGCTTATAAAGCTATCCCTAGATTCCTTAAGTGGGCTTTAAAGTGCGAGCTGCCTTTCCTTCTTTCTAATAGTATATCTTTAGTCCCGATTAATAATTTAAACCCAAGGTAGCGCAATAACTAGCAGTAATCGAATTCTTTTTTAGAAATTAATCCTTAACCTGTCTTAATTATTAAATAAAGCTGTGGGTATAAGGATTCGGCAGTGCTATATTATAAAAGGTTTAGAAGGATCTCAGTTGGGGAACTTAGGCCTATAGAAATCTAGCGGTAGGGAGTTTTTTAGCTGTATTATAATTCCCTAACGGGCGGAGGTTCTAATAGCAAGGTAGGCTTAAAGGAGTGACGGAAGTTAGTTATTAAGATATTTAATAATAAAAGGTTCTTGAGGCGATAGCTATTTGACGATAGCATCCGGTTTTAGTTTTATTACTATAAATAGATAAGGGTAAGCTATTAGGGCAAAAAGTGATATGTATTCGAGAGAAAACTGCTACTAAATCTAGCTGCTAAGAAACTCGTTTTAATACCCTACCCGTTAATCTATCGCTCCTGCCCCTTATAACTATATATATTAGTAATAAATACAATTAATTATGACTAATTACAATATTTAAGCCTACCCCGCTTATAGATGGGCCGTACGCCTATGTATAACCGGGGTACCTTTGCGGCTAAGTGTGTATATACCCTGTAAAGGGAGCAACGCTATGTATGGGCCTTTGATTAAGGTTTCCGTAAAGTATGTTTCTGGAAACCGGGATTTTTACCTTACGGAAAGGGAGAAATCGAGGTTTCCCGATATAATAGGGCTAAATCCTATTATAAGGGCCTTATATCCTTGAGGCACCCGCTGCTTTATATCCCTTGCCTGCACGATGTAAAAGAGCCGCTTTAATTATGTAAATAAGCCTTACCTGCCTCTTGTGATAGTGTAGTAATTTATTTGGGGATTCTGCCACCTATATAGATGTTTCCATACCGCTAATACGGCTATATATTAGTAGAGATTAGAGCGGGCTTTACCTACCTATTTCTGTAGGGAATAACCTAATATTATCTCCCTTACTGGGTTTCTATAGATAGTCTCTATAATACCGAGCCTTAAACCCTAGCTTCCCTTACCCTTCTTAAATCATTCGACAAGCAATCTAAAGGCAGCAGCTTAGTTGATAATCGCCTGTTTAGGTGGCTGCCTATATTACTAGCATTGTCTAATGCCGATTGGCTTTAATTGTTTCGGTACTAATATATGGGTAGCCTGGTGCAGCGCTATATGAGCCTATGAGTACCTAAGGCAACTGGGTATAAAAAGGGGCCGCCCTTTATATTCGGCCTAGATTTCTTCCTTCTTCTTTATTTATATACGTACTCGATAATATTAGGCATTGCTTCCAACTTTTTAGCTAATTCCTATAGGTAAATAGGCGACGGCTTATCGACTATACGATGCGAAGAACTCGTTATTCCCGATATTAACGGTGGAGAAAGCGACGATAAGTTTCCAGATTTCTGTTCCTATAAGTTTCTAGACCTAATTCGACGCCATTGTTAAGGCAAGTCCCCTTTTAAGTTCTTCGACCTGGACCCTGCTAATTTTGCAATAGAGCGAGCTATTATAGATGTTATAAAGACTGTGGGACTGTGCTTTCTATACGCTTTAAGGCGGTTAATGTGTATTAGGGAGGCTTTACGAAAGAAGGTACCGAGAGAAGTTTGTCGTTCGGTATAAATAGCTGCCCAGTTAGCGTATTTAACGCCATAAGAGTGGTGGATAATTATATAGGAATATACAAATGCATCTTATTAACTTAATATCGAGATTTGTAATAAATGATTATTGAAAATAATGGTAAGGTGTGCTGCTTTTATGCCCCGGTTTTAATACTATGCTGGAAATTACTGTTACCCCTATTGTAGCATATATTAATTATAAATATTTCTTTTTTAAATATATTTATATCTTCTTTAACTAAAGTCACTTCCCTTTTAAGTATATTTAGATCTATGTGATACGACACTTCTTGAGTTGCCGTCCTAAAGTTTTAGAAGGGGAGGTGAAAGGGTGACGTGTAGGTAAGCGTCTTATTGCTGTGGATTTTCCAGTATGCTAGGGGGTAACGCTGCCTTATTTTTAAAAGGTTTAGGTTTGGCCTAATAAAGAGGATATGGTAGCCCTCGGAAATGACATAGCTTATCCACTTGTCGCAAGGTGAAAGGTTGCGATAGAAAGTGATATATTTCTGTATAGATAATGTAAAGGTGTTGTGCTATTTAAGCCTAATTATGCTTAAGAAAAGAGCAGCATTGGAACCTAAAAGTTTTAAGAGAATGCAGTCTAGTATATATGGGATGGACTAATAGGTAGCTATAAGCCGAGAGGTTTCTGGTGTTGCGGTTGATTCTGTAATATAGTTTATAGAAACGGGTGTCTGATACGAGGATGGAATAAATGAGATTTAAGTTTAGGTACGGGGAGTGAGTTGGTAGCCCGCCTTACTATAAATATCTGGTAGGTCGGGCATCTATTAGATAAATTTCGTGATACTATTTTTAAACCCCGCCCTTGGGCTATAGAAAAGTAGCCCTATATAAAACCTGAATAATAAATCGACACAACTTAACATTCCTATATATTTAGACTATATCTTTTCCGCTACCCTCTAATAATGCAGTTCCTATAGCCGCCTCCAGCCTGTGGCTCAACAATATAGCTATAGAAGGGCCCTCTGCTCTATAGATATAAAGAGCACGGCCTAAGGCTGAATTTTTCTATTGTATAGCATATCATTGCCTATATAGCCTCGGGGTCTGCACCTTATAAGCGGTTTATAACCGGGCCTAAAGCTTCTAATATCCCGGATATAATTTGTCTATCTAACCTACTTATATATATATCTTTCTGGTTATTAGATATAATCTAGCCGGGCACTACCCTTTGCGTTTGTAATATTATTATTTAGAGATGCTTGCGTATAGCAGGTTGGATTTGCTCTATTATATGGCAGAAGGAGCCCTTATAAATATTAAGTGTCTCTGTACCCTTGTGACCGTTAGTATAGGTAAATGCTACGATAGTATAGACTTATAGTTAATGGTTTATTATCTTCGATCCTAAAACTATGTTTATTATTGAATATGTTTATAATAAAGAGGGTTTTTGGCTTATTCTCTAAAAGCCTGTAATAATGTATTAGTTGGATATGCTATTAAAAAGGATTTACGAAAAAAGGATAGGCGCTAATTGTAATTGGCGGTATTATTATATTATAAAAAAGAAGTGAGGTAGAAGGGTACTGTATGTTCGAGTTTACCCTATTGAAGAGCTATTGGAATTAACGCCTTGATAGTTTAAGATTATTAGTAGTACTTTGTAATCTTTAAGTTATTAGCTGGATGCTAGTGCTACGGATCGAATGGATTCTGTTGTTGTGTATGTAAATGTTGCGCTTATATTTATATATATGGCCCTTTTGGAGATCTTTATAGATACTGTAATTATTATAGAGCCTGTACCGATCTATATATACGAGAAGAAGGCGGATAGGACGGTTTATATCGCCTTTATAGAGGTATCGGTTGTCTGTGCCGATAAGAATAGGATTAAATCTAAATTCTGCACGTATTTTCAGCTATTCCTTTTTCTTAAAGAGCCTTCTCTAGGTAAGTGCGTGTAAACAACTGTTCCGGCTAAGCTTTTATCCTGCGAAAAGTAGGGTAAGCCGATGAAAGGGACGATAATAGTTTGCAATCTGGAGGATTATCTTAGGGGGTAGCTTAGAAATGGTTTGTAGGAGCGTTTTTATTTCTCTTCCTGCTGAGGTGGGTATTTTGAGCTGATTTAAACTTTTGAGCTTTAACTTGGAGTGTGAATATGGCTTAGAGGTTGTAGGATAAGATATAGCGGATTGTAGCTAATGTGAGTATAAATAATATATATATATAGTAGTGGATAAATGGTATAGCTAGAACCTAGAAAAAGGGATAGCGGGCGAAAAATAAGATATTTTTAATTAGATATTAGCTATACAGAAGCCTAGGATAGGGAAATGGTTTAATTAGATAGTACCAGGGCGACAATATACTAAAGTCTGTTAAGAATAAGCATTGTGATTCCGGCTTTATATATATACTGGTGGTCTTAATATCCTTACATTCCATGCTATAGATGTCCAAGATATTATAAGTTGCGTGGAGTTTTATATATAATATCTAAACCTTTCTTAAAAACCCCTTTCTTATATAATCCCGATAAAAACCTATTTTAGGGGTAGTAGTATATCCTAAGCTTTACTATAGTAGGTATACGGATATATAGGAGATAAGCGGGCGTCGGGCTGATATATGTGAGAATATCTCTTGAGAGAAAAGTTATCAGGAGTGCTATTTAGTTGACCTGCGCTTCTAAAACCAGGATATAATAGCTGCGGCTGTCCTAAGAAACCTAGCCTTTAGGATAGTAATTTCCGCTTTGCGCCTTTCTTGGCTTTGGAAGCTTGACGTCGAGTGGATTTAGCAGGCAGATAGGAAAAGGGGCTTCTAGTATCGATAAAAGGAAGCTACGCTGCTATAATGATCTCCGGCAAGATCTTTTTATGCGATATTATATTCTTTTCCTCGCTTTAGGTGGTTTAATTTAACGCGATATTTAGATTTCCCGGGAGGTTATGCTTAAAAAGATTAATAAAAATAAATAAGACTTTAAAGTATTAATAATAAGGTAAGATAAATCACAAACCGCCTTAAATACTTATACCGTTATTAGCACCTGCTTATATAGCATTGCTTAGATCTTCTTTTATTAGCATAATCTATAATAGCTGACCTATGCTAATACAACGGCTTACTAATTAAAGCAAGGCGGCTAAATTTATAAATAAAAACTTAACCACCGCTAACAGCTTAAATGCCAACGTTGCATACGGACCCTATAGGGCCGTGGTATTTTTCTCCGGGGGATATCGCACTATAAATACTCTATACCTTGTGTTCCTCCTTATAATAAACTTAAAACTTATAGGGATTAGCTTTATTTATGATGCTTAGGTTGAAAGGGATAAGGTAATAACGGGGATAAATATGGAGGGTATAAATATATAAGGTATATTAGATATATCTGGATATCCATCCTATATAAACTCCCGGCACTCCCTAATACCGATTAGCGCTAAGCAGTTAATACGGGGTTTAGGTTGCACTTCCGGCCCTAGCAGATTAGTAATACAGCTTATTGGCTCGAGTATCTGTATACCTAAATCCTGATAGCCCTAACAGCGGCTTTACTAGCCTCTATGTATATTAACCTACCAATAAACAGGGTGATAGGATCTGTGTAATACAGGGTTTGCCGGAAGAACTGCTGCTTTTATTAATAGCATATGTTGAGAGAACGCCCACAAATTACAACTAAGCTAAGGTTATTGCCTGAGCTATGGCCCGAGCTGCGGCCGATATAGGTCCTTAAACCGAGATTAATTGTGTAAGCGTAATTAGTGATCCTTTATTGGTTATTATAACTATGCTAGATGTGTGCAGATGTGCAGGCTAGATATGCCAGATGTGTGTTACCAACGTAACTAATAGCGATAAACCTATTTATTTAGATAAGCATATTATTGGCATGGGGGTGTGAGGAAGTGTGGGTTTAATTAGATGCTTATGTTTAAATTGAGATATAGGCCTAATGGTTTAGCTGAAAGTTGGCTGTGCGGTGCTTTCCTACTTTGTATTATATGCAAGTTATCTGCCCTTTGTCTTCTTTTAATCTGTGCTGCTATCTTTTTAAATACCTCTATCTTACTAATTAATAACAATCTAAAATATGCTGGGTGTAGATGGAGGGCGGCCTTATTTTTGGTAATTGAACTGAGCGTAGCTTACGGCAGAATCGCTCTTTTTATTATAAATACTTTAAATTGCTAGATTTTATTGTGAATGTAGTATATATTCTTTAGTCCAGGTAGCTTAATCTGAGCCAACTCGGCTATATAGAATTCTACCTCTTCTAATTAACTGTAATGGTAAGAATTGCATGGATAATTTAGCTGCTATACGTCCTTGTTATATAATACCGTTACTTCTTCCCTATTTATAAGGTCTTGTATAGCTTTTACTAGGATTCGGTAGTTGCTAGAAATTATTTGCCCCTTAAAGTAGGCAGAAGGGTTCCTATAAATACGCTTAACTTTTTGAGCCTAGTTCCCCTGATTTCCTAAATAGATTTGATAAACCGTATTTATAGTAGCGAGATCTTTTCTTTTAATATTAAAAACTATTTTATATCTGTTTGCTATATTATAGGTACCGGGAGGTGCTAATTTACCGGTTAACTTCCCTAGTATATCGTGCCTTTTAAATGCGACCTTCCCGATAGGAGCTTATATAAAAATTTTATACCCTTTACTTCTACTACCGCGGATCCTTAGATTTCGAGAGATTTTAGTATTCGGTAGATTTTCTTAATAGCAATATCCCGACTTATTGTATTCTAAATATTTATCTCCTATTATTGGGTTAGTAGGCTACTTACTATGTTAGCTATTTAGTGCTGGAGTGTTGACGAATTTCCTCGGGTTGTATATATATTTTGCTAAATTAAAAAGCGCTATTTGGTTGAGGACTTACTCCGGGCGGCTTCTATAGATACCAGCGGATATTATGCCTTCCTATTTATATTCGGGGATATCTCGACTATCCTATATTGCATTAATAAGCTTCTGGCTAATATTGAGCAAGTGCTTGTTATAGGGATTAGATTTGAGAGAGGTATATAGCGATTTGGCAGATGTGTCGTTAAGCTTGGGAAGATCTGCCAGCTTAATTAGGGATGGATATGCCGGTTCTGAAGGCAGAAGATAAAGTAGCCTATACGGAAGTTGGCTAAGCCGGCGGCCGATTTTCCGCTACTTCCTATATAACCTCTGTGCTGGTTTATCTGGTTTGCCTATTAGGCCTATCTGGTTATGCACCTTTACCTAATCTAATATGTTTAGCCGGCCCTGATTATTAAAGGTTTTATCTACTATTTTTAAAAACTTAATCTTGGTGTGGAATTCTAGTATTTGCTGCAGGGAACCTTTTAAACCGAGTTAAGTAAGGAAGCTAGTAATATCTTTATAATGTAATCCGGAGCCTTTTATTTTACGCAGCAGATTAATCTCTGTTAACTCCTGATTTCTCTAGCACTAAATAATATTAATAAGCGCTTTGATGCCTGGATGGCTATAAACAGCTAGTAGGATATATAAGATAAGCGTATTACTTATAGTAACCTTAGGGGCTTTGCAGAATGGGTTATGCGAAATGATATGGTTCTGCTACTTTGCTGTTAACGTATCCTTTATCGGCTGCTAGTTTAGATCTATGTTGGCTAAAAGGTTGTCGGAGGGTAAGAGAGCGCTCCGCCTTTGTTCTAGCCGAGGGCTATACTTGATATTTTTGTATACTAATATGCAGGCGGTCTTCTACCTTTTATGGTTACTACTTTGGGATATGTAATTTAAGCTTGCTTAACCGATAGGGTGCTTTTTTTACCCGGGTATAAGCGCCTTCTGTTTGTCGGGGTATTTAATAAGATTATTTTGGAGGCTGAATAGGCCGTATTTGCTATATACCGTAGTTAGGCGAAGTGGTTATTTATCTGAAAGAATAAAGTTTATAGCTATAGCGAAATAAGTAGTTAAGTTTAAAACTGTATAATACTGCCTAGGGGCAGTAAAAACCAAGTCTTTAGGGCCGGTATAGATTATGTCGAATGTAATGCCTTTTGCCTTAAGTCGCTTTAGTATAAAGAGGATATCGAGGTGACGTAGCTACTGAGAGCACCCGGTCTTTCTGGTTAAGGGATATAAATAACTGATAAACTCCTTAAAGCGAGTATCCTGGCCTTTTTTGATAAGGATTTAATCCTTAAATCTATAAAGGGTGAGATTATACGATTGGAATAATGCATCTTTATAATAGAAGGCCGTATCGGAGCCTGTCTTGCTAGTATGCCAGTATATTAAGTTTACTCTAGGTATATTTTCTAGAGTATCGAGATGGCCTGGGTGAAGCAGATTGTTAAAATCTATGGGGGCAAGAGGGGGCCCCATATAGTAAGTTAGAGGCGTTAGAGGAGGTAAGGAAATTGTATTGCCTAGATAATTGTAACTCGCCTCGGTTAGGTACTCTAAGAAATGCGGAAACCTAAAGTATGTATTTACTAATGTGAAGAGTTTTGTGGCGCCTGTCCTTTTTTTATGATAAAATTGGATACTAAGATGAGAGTAATTAATGTGGTACTTAATCGGATCTTTGACCTTTCTGGAGACAATACCCTAGTTAGGTTGCCTAAAATCTAAAAGATTAATTTTCCCGGAGAATTTAGGATATTCGATATATGCCCTGAGATTTCCTATTATCTTATCTCCTATTTGCGCGGTAGTTAGTATGAGATTTGGTAATGCTGAATGGCGAGGCGAAGTTGGTGTTACCGTTATAGCTGTAATATCTGATGTAAAGCGACGATAGGTGTTTGTATAGGTAAGGATGTGTTTATTGTCCGCTTTTAACGGTTTATTTTCTATGATATAAAGGTTTAGATTGGCGACTTATGTCCTTCGAGCCGCTACTGCTTTTGTGAGCCTTTTTGTAGATATGGCTGATGAGGAGTGATTATCGACGCCGATGGCCTCTGTCCTTTGGATACTGCTTCCGAATATATGGCTTCCTTCTGTTTTGTTTCGCTTCCGGCTTCGAATGTAGCGTTATATCTTATCCTGAGATTTATTTTTAAGTTTTATGAAGCTTTGCCAGAGTTTATCTAGGCCGAGCTGATTTTAGATTGAGGACAGGTTATGGTTATTAGACGAGCTAGAATTTATTGACTTAAGAAGATCGATTACTGCTGTAAGTTTTGCCTTGAATACTTTAACTGCCTTTTAGAAACCTATTCTGCGATTTCTTAAGGGTTGAGGTTATTGTTGATAATTAGAATAAGCGTACCGTATAGGCTATAATAATACGTAACTATTATAATAGCCCGTGCGGCCTATGCTTCTTAGCTCCGAATAAGGAAAGTGCGGGGTTTAATATTACTAGGGCAATCTGGAGCACGTAGCTAAGCAGTTGTATATAAGGAAGCGGAGAGTGATTCGGCGAAGCGGGGTTCTATTAGCCTATAATGCTGCCTAATAAACTTATATTGTATCTGTAGTGTAAGCGGGAAGTCACGGATATTTATAAAGCCTATAGACTAACGGGCCATCCCTATGCCCGCTAAAGTGACGAAATATATCTGCCTATACTGAAGATGTTGCGCTTCTTATTAATGCTATTAAAACCCGATAGAAATTTCCCCGGCCCTATGTGAAAGTATATAATAGGCTTGGCAAGGTAGCTAGTAATACGACCGAGTGTATTTTTTTCGACACCGGCGGCGTTTTTGCCTGGGCTGCTTATATGCTGATGAAGAGGGCTTTTGAATCTACTGGGTATATTCCAAGGCGGTCTATCCGGCGGCAATTACTTGCCAGGATTGAGGCATTAATATATAACGCCTGTAGAGAATTTGCAATGCGCTTGGCGGCTGCTCTTAAACCTGATAACGAACGGGTTAAGTAGCTTATTAGGGTTGCAAAATAATAGCTAGACCGGTTGAGGCGGTTGGGACGGTAAAGCAGGGACGGCAATATAGCAACCCGATAAATACTAGAGGATAGCAGCGGGGTTGATAGCTTAGGGCCGGAAAAAGTGGAGGAAATTTAAAAGGGATCTTTAGCTAGCATAATCTAGCAGATTGCACCGTATACTTTTAGCATACCCTAGATCTTTATAAAGGCCTTAGTTGACGAGTATAAGCGGCTATTCCCCCCTTATTTGGCAGCATCGATTAAAAGAGATAGCGATTATTTTGCGGTTGTCTTTATATTGCTTGCAACTATAGTATAGAACTCTGAGTACCTTCTGAAGTTGGAGATTATAGATGATTTAGTTGGGTATATTGTAATGGAGTTGTTTGGAGCCTATTTAGAGGTAAAGGGTGGCTGGCGCTTTGTGTATCTTATGGGCATAACTAGAGTTGCCCCCCGCCCGGCATTATTGCTTTAAGGCTATTATGTAATAGCTATACCCTAATTATTGGGTGCTTAAATCGCTGATGCTATCTTTGCTACGTAAATACATTAAGCAGAACTTTTAGATAATTATTTGTGTATAAATTGTATTACTATGCTAGTTAGAGAGGCAGCCTCGGATAGCGCTGAGATTTATTTAACATTGCCCGCTAAGGAGGCTTTAGTTTTTAAAAATCGACTTTTCGGTTAATTAAGTAATGAGAAGATAAGTAATAAAAGAATAATATTTAGATCTAAGACTATCCGTCTTTTATATTTATCTTTCCCGTTACCTTTAACCTTATCTGCGCGTATACTTTAAGGAGCCGATCTGCCCAGCTATCTATCAGGATATTTTGTTATACGCTTGCGGGGGATTATTAGCTGATTGATATTGCATGTAACCCTTAATTGATTAGCGATAATAACGACGACCTTAATAATATCCTGCTTAGTATGCTTTGCTTAGCACGCTTTAAATGGATACCGGCATGCTTTCTGGCTTAAGCCTGGGTTGGCCGCCGACTAGAATAATAATATATCGGCCGGGGTGACCTATTGGAGCCAAGGGACTAATGAGGGCGGGAGTGTCTCGACTTTTGTAGCTATGTGTCTTGCGGGCGTAGTTGCTTATATATATGACCACATTTCCTAGATTTCCTACCCTAATAGGTTAAGCTGATTCTGTCCGGAGTGCCATTTTCGGTTTTATGGCGGGAGGGAACTTCGGGGATCGGGTTTGATGTGAAGTGATGAATGTAACTAATGGCTTATTGTGGGCTTTTTGCTTAAGAGAGGCCGAGGATAAATATTTTTAATGCCGATAGACTTGCTTACTTGTTTAGCTAGGTTTAAATCTAGAGATGTTTTAAGTGTCTTGGGCGAGCCCGGTATTATGTTCTCCCGATATTGTCGAATGATTATCGAGGCGAATAAGACTCCTGTATTCTATAACCTGGCCGCAGTGGGTGCTTTTTGGACGGTTCTGGCTAGTTTCTGTATTTTTCTAGGCATATTTACCTTATTGCAATAAGCTAAATGGCTCTATAAGTCGGGAAATGGACTTAGGGTGTAGAGTGCAGTCTAGAATGTACCCCTGATTCCACTTGCTAGCTATTGCTATCTTTTAGGAGTTAATAGTTTGGTTTACCTCTAGTTAAGATTTCGGCCGAATTACGTTTAGCTTCTTACCTATATTTTTTTATAAGTTAAGTTAATTCCTGACGGTCCAGCCTAAGTCTAACCGATGCAGGCCAGGTATTCTTAACAGTCTTAGCGGCCTGATTACTATACTGCTTAATATCTATAATGTGCAATAAGGCTACTAGTTACTACCGGCGTAGGCGATACTATGTCTCGTTATAACTACTCTGATATTTATATTAGTTATATCTGGTATATATAAGTATTAGCTTATCTAATTAAGGGATATATAGCTGTGAGAATATTCCCTTGGGGTAGATAGACTAGGTATATGCGGACTGTTATTATATGGGTCTCGATACTAACTTCTGACTAGATCCTTTGTTAAGCCTGAATTAGAAGGTGGAGGGCGTTATGTTAGAGAATAGCGTGCCTTTGGAACAGGATATAGATGGTAATTAAGTTATTGTATATTATATTGAGCAAAGATAAAATTAAAGCGCAAGGTAGTGTCTTCTGTTATATTTTAAATGCCTTGCGTACTTAGGATGGTGCTGTGGTTGATGGTTTATGAGAGATTACAGATAGACTATAAATAATAAAACGGGCCAGATTCCGATAATAAGTTTGAAGTAGTAATGTTTTTGGTATTATCTTCTGGGATGTCTGGCCGGAATTTAGAATGGTGTACCCTTTATTTACTCTTAAAATATTAAACCCTCCGCTACTTAAGCGTACCTATGTGGCGTTTTCGCATTCTCTTCGTAGCTAGTATGCAATAGATAGCTGATGTTAGCAGGCTTGATTCGGCCAGGGTAATAGGTGACTCTGGCAGCCCAGAACCTGGTGGCTGTCTATGGTTGCTGTATCCCTGCCGTTGGGGTCGGCCTCTTAGCTTGTAGGGAAAGGCTAAGAAATGCTTAAAACGGGATAGCTTGCTTAATTTAAGCGCAGAGGTTGATAGGATAGGCTATTTAGGCGCTGTTACCCGAAATAAGTTAAATACTTTTAGTTTATTAGATGCAGTGGATGCTGGGTAACTAGGGCTATATCCCTTAACCCAAGCTCTTAATAGCGTATGAACTTAGAGACATTTCCCAGAAATCCGCCTTTTATTACGTTTATAAATAAGAGGCGGCTAACAAGTTTTAAAGAAAACTTATAATTTGATTTTCCACTTAAATTCGCTTTATTTATATCTTGTGCGGCACTATATTTTATTCCGACCTTAGTATCTATTATCCATCCGGTAGTAACTTTTATATCTGCCAGTATAGAGTTGCGTATTAATTTTTAGGTTATTATATTTCTAATTTGTGTGTCACTGGCGGCTTATGTCCTTAGGAGGATCTACAGGCGTTAAGCTTTAATGCGATAGCCTATAATTAGATTAAGCCATAAATCTGCCTTGACGGGACCGCGGCGGAGTGGTATGCTTGTAGTTAGACCTATCCCCCTTTTTTTGGGTGTTGTTTGTTAAATGCATGCAGTATAGCTACCGGATGTCTAGTTATAGACCTAGCACCTGTAAAATTGTTGGATATAGATAAGGATACCACCCTCTTAGCAACTATAATAATAAGTATATTATTAGAATCATTATTAAAGATTCTTGCGACTTCGATAGCAGTATTGTTAATAACTAGTGCCCTACTTTTAATAAGTAGCCAGAGCACTTATACGGTTTTAACGCCCGGGGCCTGGGCTGGCATTAGCACTGCTTATCTTACTTTCGTTGCATTATTCGGCGTATTGCTCTATACCGCTGGTTACAAGATGAGAAATATCCATCATATACCAGCGAACTTACAAGGGAGCCCTAGAGGCCCCGGGGGTTAATGGGCGCCCTCGCAAGAAGATCATAGTATACAGTATCTAGCCACCGGCTATCAAAAGCTTTAGGAGCTGGTATGCTATAATGCTCTCTGGCTTAGTATACATAACCTGTTAGTAGGATTGACCGACTTATTTGTTTTGCTATAGCCTTAGCAGCCGTTAAATTATAAATTATCTGGATATAAGCTGTATAAACCGATATAGAGATATATAGCAGTATTTCGTATAGGGTCTTTAAAGTATTCCACGGAAACCCTAAATATTATAGATGTGCGGCCGGGGGGGCCTTTACCTGAGTTAAAATAATTTGAATAATTTGTCCGGATATGCGAGATAATTAAAGTGTAGGTATAATGTGATTAGTTTATTAATATCATACTTAATACATTTTGTATAGTTCTAATCTATATAGCTTTTTCCCTATTATTATCTTAATTTTATATCTAGTAGGCGATTTCGAAACTTAGCGGCGATTAGCGTCTTTAGTATAGTAGACTGTTTACTTACGGGTGATAGGAGTAGAATTATCGCGACGACTGATGATTTTGTTTTGATGGATGATCCTACGGCGGATTCCTTTATTATGCGTGTTTGGTGGGTTTGGGTATTTAGCAACCTTAACCCTTCCAGTGCCTGTACTGGCGCGTGTTTTTTGCTTTCTATATCGAGGCGGCTTTTGCCTTTCGATCTTAATTATTGTTGGCTGTGCCATGCGATGTATTGTGATGATATGAGGCTGCATATCTCGCCTTGCGGCCCTTGAAGAGGGGTGTGTGGGATAGGGCGTTGGCGGTCTTAAAGCTGGACGGCGTGTGGGAGATAATTGTGTGAGTTTAAGCGGTGGGGGTCTGTTCCGGCGCTTTATTTTACTATTAAGGCCCTTATGTGTGCTGGGCTCTATTATGCTGAAATAGAGACCTATTAATATTGCTATTAATTAGCTTTATATAAGTCACGGTGAGCCCTTAAGATGTGCTTTAAGGTATAATAGGATAGAGTGCACGTATTTATATCTAAATATATCTGGTATAAAATCTAGGAATCCCGATTAGATATCGGATTATTTGTTTCGAATTACTTATTTATAATTAAAGAGAGCTTTTACTTTTTATTTCTTAATTCCGGATTCCGATTACACTCTATAAGACAACTTATAGCCGCCTTGTAATGCCTATCTACCTTTATCCTAATCGAGCGGAGTTTATTTCTCTGATATGTATGCTGCCTATAATTAAGATGCTAAGAAATTTTCGGTAACGCCCTTTGCTATTTATCGAGATAGGTTACCTTTTTAACTAATGCAGTTCCGCTCTCTGGATTATTATAGGGCCTAGTAGGCTGGTTGGGTTGGTAAGCCGGAGCCGTTCCACTTTTTAAATTACTGTAAGGGCTACTGGGTTGGTATTCTAATTCCTTAAAACTGATAGGAAAGTCGCTTTTGCAAACTGCAACTCTTACGAGATAATAGAAGTTATCACTACCATAGGCTATCTATAAATTAGAATAATATAGGGTTCTATAGGGTATGTTATTAAGAGTTTAGATCTATAACCTATTAATAACGATGCTTTCCCCGGGTGTTTGCTTTAATTTATTGTTTATATATTAAGCTAGTAATCGACTGCACTCTTCTAATGGCTTACTAAATTCCATCTATTCTGTATCTTCTGGAATATGGACTTAAGGCTTAAATTTATTTAGATTTGGATAGTTGATCTATACTATAAGGAGTGCCGGAATAATAGTTAGCTTGTATGTGGGGTCTTTTTGTAATTTAATAAACTTACTCTGGATACTCTTTTTCGCCTTTATGCTTTATTTCTATGTATAGGCTGACTCTTTCCCGCTTTATCCTTAGATATAGTATACTTAGATATTGTCTTTTGCTGTCCTGTTTTATCCTTAAGTATGGTATATCTTTTTTCTGCTTAATACTTAAATATTGTCTTTTGCTTTCCCGCTTTATAATTGTAAACTTTTACTTTTATTTTAGATAAAAGTTTAAAGAATAATTTAAATTCCTTAACCTAAGAATTATAGCCCGGCCTTTATATAAGATTAACCTTCCTTGTCTTATTATAGTAGAGCTTAGGCTGAAGACCTTTGCGGGCTTTATTTTCCTTATTTTGCTTTTGGTGCGAGAGGATAAAGAGAGTAAGTGGTAGTACGCCTGTAATGCCTAAACCTTTTGCAATAAGGATGACGAGATTGTATGAATTAAGCTGAAGTCCTCCTTTGTATAGACCTTTTATTCTAATATTGATCTGCCGATAGTCTTTCTGGTGCCTTTATAATGCGAATAACTATAGCGCTAGTATGCTGAAAGCAATCTTTTTATTTGATTTGTGTAATTTAGCGTGCTAAAATACTAATGGTATTAGAATAGTTTAGAAGCGAAGTCGGAGGGGTAGGTTTAGGAATTATAAATAAAAGTAGGTCTTTAATCGAATTTAAATGCTGTAATTAAGGTTTAACTATACCGTGGTAGTCTTCCCGATTATCTGGAATTAAATTATAAGCGGCTTACTATAATAAATCTTTCTAATTAGGCGGAGGTAAGCCGAGACGGTAAGTAAAACCTCTGTTACCATGTATAGGATGAAAGGGAAGGATAGAAACAAGCCTATAAGCAGTATAATATAGGCCCTAGAGATATAATTAGCGGAAAGGCCTTTTGTTTTTGGGGGAATTATAGACCTAGTGGTAATTAAGATAGCTAGCGATAGCGGCAGGTGGCTTAACCTAAACACAGCCGTTCCTATCTACCTTTGGACCGGTAATAGCGATAGGAGTTTGGTAACTATAAGAAGTATAGCCGCCACAGTCCCTGCGATTTTGCTTAGTCCGAATATAAGAGACTGAAAGCTGAATACGCAATGGAGGACGCTTTGAAGTACTACGACGTGTCCCAGCTAATAATGGATTAGTTAGTAGACGGATAGAGATATATCGAGGGAGTTAATTTGAATATTTGTGCGGCCGCCTAGAAAAAGCGGAACTATATTGATAATAGCAAGATTGGGCAGACTTTTATTGCGGCTAATAATGGTAAGTAATATGTTTACCCTAATAAGTGTGAAAATTATTATGGTATCTGAGAAAGTGATAGTTAAAGGGCTTTATGAACTACGGTAAATAAAGACTTGGTGCTGGAAGCGCCGGCCTACCTATTATATAGTAGCTCTTAGTCTTCTATAACCTCTCTTAAGTAGGAGCAGGATAGGGAGACTAAGAATTGCGATACCGTATTATAGAAAGGCCTTTATATTGGTTTATAAAGGGCAACCCCCTTTATTTGCTTAAGTAGGCCAACTACCGCTGTCTTATATAGTGGCTATAGCCCCTTTTACGTTTTCTAGAAACGGTGTGTAGATAGGGCTATATTAAAAATCTGGGGGATTAGCTATGAGATGTATTTAAAACCCTATAAATATCAATCCGAACTGGTTTAATACTTTAATTACTGAATATCCTAATTAAACTAATTTCTATACCGATTAGTATATAAATTCTTATACCTACTATAATTATGGCGAGAGCTAATGATGAGATAGCAGCCTAATAGGATTAAATAAAGCCTTTAAGCAGCCTATATTAGATAAAAGGTAGCGGGAAGGCAGGTGTAAGCGGGGCTGCGGATATTAACTATGGATAAGCATCTTTTTAGTTAGACTAGTTATAGCAGCTAAAGAATAGTAACTAGGCTATAGCGGGCTAAGCTATAATTACCGACTAAGAGCTATATAAACCTGCCGGGGGATATAAACCTGCCGGGGGATGTAAATCTGCCGGGGGATGTAAACTTGCCGGGGGACTTTAAGTTAGCGCGGTATAGCTTCCGGAGTTACTAAGAAGTTGCTGCCCTAGATTGCTAAGTCGAGATAATAGGGAGGAAGAGGATGGTAAGGAAGAATTAACCGAGGGTATCGTAAGCTTTATAGATAATAATCCACCGAACTGCCGTAGTAATAAAGAAGCTGAGGAAAAGGATGGTAAGGAAGAACTAACCGAGGGTAGCGCGAGTATAGATAATAATCTACCGAACCGCTGTGGTAATAGAGAAGCTGAGGAAGAGGATGGTAAGGAAGAACTAATTAAGGGTAGTATAAGTATGGATAATAATCCACCGAACTGCTGTGGCAATAGAGAAGCTGAGAAAGAGGATGGTAAGAAAGAATTAACCGAGGGTAGTGCGAGCTTTATGGTTAAATTCCCCTGGGTCTTACGCGAAGACAATAATCCACCGAACTGCTGTAGTAATAGAGAAGCTGAGAAAGAATCGAACTTCTTGTATGGCCTTCTTAATAGCATGGCAAATAAAGCTATGGGAAAGACGACTAAAGAGAATCTCCTGGAAATACTCTAAAACGAAGAGTTTGTGAGGTTGCTGTGAGAAGATGAAGAGGTTTTGTAATAGATATATCAGATTATAGGAGGTAGCTTATGTCTGGGCAGAATAGATATTACTATACGTACGGCCCCTTCTTTAAGTCTGGAAGATAGCCTTATAAGTTGCCCTGCTGATAATTTACCTCTGGCTGGCGACTGGGGGGGTATAGGAGCGCCTGCTGGCCTCCCTTCTAATAAGCAGCCTCCGGCTGGTGGCTAGCTACCTTTTTGGGCGCCTAGTGGTTAAGATACCGATAAGTAACCTTTAGGAGGTGGCCGGCTACCTTTTGGGGCGCTTATTAGTTACCCCTCTAAGTAACCTTTGCCCTAGCAGCTGTCCCGGCTTAGAGAGGTTTGGTTTAAAGACCTAGAAACCTTAGAATATACCAGAGCGGGGATATATGGTAAAATGCGCTAGCGGGGTAGGATGGCTGTCTAGCTGCCTTCGCTTAATCCTGACTATTTAGACTGCCCGCAATGCTATAATGTATTATATAAATAATATGGTGTGGTTTAGAATACTCTATTATTATTTATTGGAAAGATAGATGTGGAGAAACTGAAATAAATTAAGGAAGGAGGTTGCTGGGGCACCTTTAAGCCGCACAGGCCTGACGTTATAGGTTTAATTAGCTTACCCGGATATGTGCGTAAGCCTTAGGGGAACCCTTTCCTAATCTTGGAGCTTGCGCTACTTAAGGCTAAGGAGTGGTATAGTAAATTAGATTTATAGAGTGTTTTTAGAGATTATAGCAAGCAGATGGAAGTTTATAGGATTAAATTAGGCGAGGCGGACCTAAAGATACCGCACCTGGTCTATTATAGGGAATATTTGTAAGCGCGTGTTATGGAATAATAAGAAGCGGAAGCGGAGTTATAGAATATTAATCGAAAGCGTAAGAACGAATTAGCGGAGATAAAGTGTATAAGAGCGGTGCTGACAAAGAAGCGGATTGGTATGATACTATAAAGTTAGAAAAAGTCCTAGGGAGTAATAGGTAATGGCGAGAATACTGGCCGAGTACTGTATCCTACCCCGCCTAAGGACTGATAGAAGTAAAGATAAGCGCTAAATTAATTATTATGGCAAATAAGGAGGGTTATAATATATTTTGAATGGTTTATATAATAGTCTGTTGGTTTAAGGGCAGGTTCCTGGGTAATGCTTTAGTTTAAATTCTTTTGCTTGGTCTGAGCCTTGATGTATTGCTGTGTGTTTAGATCTGTGCCTGGGTGTATATTTAATACTACTTAAAAGTATATAATCTTATAAAGCTAATCTAGACCTGGCATCGGCTGGGAGTTAGGTATTAATTTTATAGCATTAACCCTATTGTTTGACTATTGGTTTTATTATCTTATTGCCTTTTGCTTTAAATATAGATGGTCCTCGGTATTTATGCTGCTATTAGCTGGAGCGTTGTCGGTAATAAGCCCTTTTCTGGTATGAGTAGTATCTGCAGGCTAAAGCTAGCCTTAACTAAATGATCTAGATGTTGATATAAAGGGTGAGAGGTATAAAATTAAGCTTTTAAACTTTGTCTAATCTTCTCGAAGCTTTACTAGCAGCGTAACTAGCTCCGATTGTAAAGCCCTGCAATATCTATGCTATAGTTAAGTACCAGCGCCGGGATGAGCTTAGACAGCTGATGTTGATGTTGGCAGGTATAAAAGTACCGGGGGAAGGATTAAGCTGTGCGGAAGATTTCTGGTCGGCTTAATTTTCGATATATGGATATTGGTTTTTTAGATTTAGGATAGTTTAAGTTAGATATTTTGTTCTTTTGCTTTACTTTGATAAATTTAATGTAAACTTATAATACTATGCTCCTCTTTTATGTCTGAATAGAATAGATCTGTGCTATATTTATTATCTCTATATGATGGCTTTACCTACTTTAAGCACCTTTTTATCTCCTATAATACTTTTGCCTGCCCTTTTATTGCCTATGGAGACGGGATTAGATGCCAGCTTAGTTTTCCCCGATTATGACTCCACTGTTTTAGCTATAGCTATCTTAAGCGGCGATATAGCCTAAGTAGAATCTATGGTGAATCTCGGCGCCAGGGTATCGACTGATTATAGCTGGACCTTATATTAGGCATGCTTATAAGGCACGGATATGCTTAAAGCGTTGCTGTAAAATATTCGAAGTATTATACGCCTTGATCTGTCTCTGTATGGTGACTTTATCCTTTATCTTGCCCTTTGTATATTAGCCCGGCTTTTTAGCACTGATAAAGCTTAAGTAGTCGAATTCCTCTTCGATTACGGTATAGACTTATTCCGATAGGATAGGCTGGGAGAAACGGCGCTTTATATCCTTGCTGCTATGCCGGCAGATAAGGAGATTAAACTACTTAGGTTTTTTTTTAATAATAGTGGCCCTATGCTATACCTGGATTAGAGGAATATATATGGGGATATACCTTTTATTATTGCTATTATAAGCTATAATATCGATGCTGTAAGGCTGCTTTTGAGAGTTAGGGCCGACCTTAATATCTAAGGAGAATATGGAAATACTGCTTATTAGTATACGTATTTGTAAGGCAATAATGAGATGTTCGAGCTGCTATTCCGTTTCGGCGCAGATAAGTTAGAGTATATGGATTTGTTGTAGTTGTTATTTTAAGATTAGAAAACTGTTAAAATGCTTTTAATTTACTATTAATAAAATAGCAACTTTTCTTTATATGCCTCCAGACTTTTAATATGGATTTTTAAAGTTATTCCGTGTATTTACAATATCTATAGAAATTCGAAATAGTCTAACGGCGCCCTATATCTTTAACTTAGTAGTAATAGGCGAGAATAGGTTTTACTGTTGGCTAGGTATTATAGTGCCCTTTGGTATATAGGTTAAAGTTTAAGGATTACCTATATAAAAGGAGAGGAATATTTAGATATTTAATTTTTATTTCTAACGTCGCTATGTTCGCCATTATTATTCTAATAAGGTCCCTAGTCCTTTGCTTTCTTTATAAATAGCTATTCTAGTGTTTTATCTGTACGGTAAGGATTTTCGAGTCTGTATCCTTTAAATTTAAAACGTATGATATATAATGATAAAGATAAATTAAGTCTTAGCGGAATAACCTGAAGTTGTGGCCTAATGTAGGGTAAGACTGCGGTAACATCGTTTGATATAAGCTGATGTACGTTTTAAAATATACTATGGTTTCTGGCTTTAACTGGAGCGGAGCACTTCTTTATAGCGTTGTAAACATTTATAGTTATATTTGTACTGTAAATGTAAGTGTTATGGTATTCATCGAGATCATAATTTTAAAGGCAGTCTAGAACTTTAGATAGTATATATTGGGAATCTCTAGCCTAATCTAAGAGTAATAGGAAGATATGAATTTCGGCGTCTTTGTTTATATTCTATAGGCTATATTTAATAAAGACCGGGAATGCGCTGATATTAACTACTTTGTTAAGATAATCCATTTTTTTAAAGGTTTTTAATTAGAATTTAGTATATTCTATATTATCGATAGGGATTCCTGCTTTGTATTGTGCTAAAATATCGGCAGGATATAAGTAGTTCCCGATATAGATAGATATTTCTGGTGGTAATCTTCTCCGTAATTGTGCTATATTAAGAACTAGCTGTGTAGGATAGACGGCGAAGTAAAGAAATAATTGTTTGAGTTATCTAAATGCTTATAAGTCTGGAGTTCTTGAGATACGCTGTTAAGAAACCGTAAATATATTAATAGGCAGCATTATAGGCAGTAAATTGTGGGTAGGTAGGCTAGAAATCTATTGGTAGATTATAGATAATAGATTATAGGTAGGTAGGCTAGAAATCTATTAGTAGATTGTAGGTAGTAGACTATAGGTAGGTAGGCTAGAAATCTACTGGTAGATTGCTAGATTATAGGTAGTAGATTGTGGGTAAGTAGGCCAGAAATCTATTAGTAGATAGTAGGCTAGAAATCTATTAGTAAATTGCTGGCAATAGAAAATCTATTGGTAAATTGCTAGATTATAGGCAGTGGGTAAGTAGGCCAGAAATCTACTGGTAGATTATAGGTAGTAGACTATAGGTAATAGATTATAGGTAGATAGGCCAGAAATCTACTGATAGATTGCTGGCAGTAGACTATAGGTAGGTAGGCCAGAAATCTACTAGTAGATTGCTGGCAGTAGACTGTAAGTAGGTAGGCTAGAAATCTACTGGTAGATTGCTAGGCAGTAGATTATGGGTAGGTAGATTATAGGCGATTTTCCATTTACCAAATAAGGTTAAGGTTTTATAACTCTACTAAAATATCCCGAAAACCGTAAATAAAATCTAATATCGAATTATAAATAAAATCTAATATCGGTTTTATTACTATATTTAATCCTTAGTCGCTATTAAGCTAAAGTCCCTATATTTCTTGAAAAGTCTGTAAGTAAATTATAAATAGCCTTGAGATTATTCTCGCTAGGGCTTTTCGAGATCGCAGGGTCCTTGTTTAAGGTTATAGAGCAGATAGAGTCGATAGAGGTTTAATAAATAGAGATATCGATAGCAGGTAACTTTTGGGCTGTTTAGATAGATGGTATTATTGGCCTTAAAGAAGTAGAATCAGATAAGCCTGCCGCCTTATTAAGCTGACGGATTAATTTGCTAATAGGCTTGTTATTTTCCGTGTTGATAAGTAGAATAGATTTCTAGCCGCAGCTAAATAGGCTATAGATAAGCACCTTACCCTTCTTAATCCCAATTATATAACTTATACTAGTGTAGACTATACCTTACTTAATACCGGTACAATTGTAAAATACCATAATAATTTCCTTAATCTTCTCCGCTTATATAATAGGCTTGAGATGCTAGACCCCTATGTTTATAAGAGTAATTAGTATTCTGCGAAGTATTTTGTTGGTAATGTGGTGTATAATAGCTTACTGTTTTGAGGTCCGGTTTTTAAGGCGTATATATATAGCTTCTCGGTTGTTATTTAGTATACCAAGCTATAGGAAGTATAATAAGGTTCGCTTATATATCTATAGCGTGAAAGGTAAACTCGAATATATGAAATGGTGCTTTAAATTTATATAGACTGCTTATTATTAGTATGTAGAATTAATAAGTAAGGAAGGTAGATTAACTTAATATCTATCGCTATATATGCATAGGTTAATATGCTTTCTAGCCTTTAAGAAACGAGAAAGACTTATAAATTCTAAGAGCCACTTTTCCGAGGCCAGGGATATAGCAATCGAAGAAGTTGCAGCCTTTTAAAGCCTAACCATTATTAGCATTATATAGAAAACACTTACGATAGTTACCGGCCACCCCCCCCTTATTGTTAACGATAACGGCTAAGTTATAGTAATCGGCCTTTATTATTAATTTAGTTATCTTTTTTGGATATTTAATAATTACGAAATAGTTATACTTAAGGGTAAAGGTGCGGGCCTAGAGAGTAGTAATACCCGACCCTAAGTGCTCGGCGTAACTATATATTTCGATTTTCTCGGAGGATATAGAGGAAGAATTAGAGAAAGCTAATTTGGGAAATACGAGAAGATTAATAATAGATAGAATTTCGGGATTAATCCGGGTTAAAACCGTATTAGCACGGTTTATATTATTATTAATACCCGACGAAGGCTTAAATTAGAGATATACAATTCTTATACTATGATATACTTAACTAAAGTACTCTTAGGTTAAGGAATAAAATGTCGAAGGTGTCTATTAAGCGTGGATAGGGGTAAGTATATTAATTTAATAATATATATTAATATTGCTTATAAGAATAAATGTATTAATATAACTAAATAGCGGTAATATAAGCTTTATATATCTATATTAAACTACCTGTGGCACTATAGAT
This sequence comes from Diaporthe ilicicola, assembly GCA_023242295.1. Classification (NCBI taxonomy): domain Eukaryota; kingdom Fungi; phylum Ascomycota; class Sordariomycetes; order Diaporthales; family Diaporthaceae; genus Diaporthe; species Diaporthe ilicicola. Next base: position 26,145 of record JALPVH010000182.1, on the reverse strand, counting down.
TACGAAAAGGCTTATAATAGGGTGTAAGAGAAAAAAAAAGATATATTAAGATATCGGTATTAAGCTATTTGTATTATTTCCTAGACCCTCTATCCCGCTTTATCCTAAAAATATTAGATACCGGTAGAATTTCTATTATTGAATAGATAGGGTAGCCTGTGGCAGGCTTTATCGGGGGATAGAGGCTGCGTAGAATTTCTAATAGATGGAAACGGTAGAGGTTAATACTATCTTTTTTAACGGCCGAATCTATAAATTCCTAAATATAATTATCGCTACCTAATATTATATTGGCTAACTAGCGGCTATTATTCCGTATGACTCTAACTAAAAAAGGGTGTGGCAATAGAACTAGTAGCTAGTAACCTTACGCTCCGAAAGAGAATAATCTTAACTAAAGCTATGGGGTTTGAAATATCTGTCCGGCCGGTATAAAGAGTAGGAGGTTTAAGTGCGGGACTCGAAGGATTTCTAGGTCTGCCCTGTAATAGTAATTATAGCGTAGGGATTGTAGGATTGTTGGTATATTGTAGGAGCTGATTAGCGCTAGCTTATAGCCGGAGGAGCCCTTTATAAGCAGACTTGCCTTAGTAAATATAATTTTACTACGGTTTATTATTGTATTGTCCCGGAAGATTAAGTTAAACATTTCTTGAATTCGATCTGGGGACATTATTGTAATATAATATATCCCTTATTTGTCCCCATCCCACCACTATGCTTTTATCCTTATTTAAAAAGATTGCAAGCCTAGAGGTATATAACTCTATTTATTTATAGTGTTTCTTATGCCGAGGTTGGGTTACTTAGAAAGAGGATATAGGGCTGTGCACACTAAGCCGACCTTTAAGTTAGCCTTGTAGCGTTTAAAGGTTAAATTTAGAAGACAGAAATAAGTCCTCTTAACGATAAATAGCCGCGATCAGGGCGGCGAAATAGCTGGTGCTTTTACGGTATACCTTTTTTAAGCCGGTTTTATATTTAGTATTCTGTTCTATATAAGTCTCTGCCCACCTGCTACTTGTCCCTAATTCTCCGCCCAATTAACTCTTAAAAGCCCTATAATTAGAAGTAGCCCTTAAACAAACTTCTGTCTTAACGCGAAAATTACCTTTAGCCTTTATCACACTATCCGGAAATCTGCTACGATAATAGCAGCAGCTTTTATAAAAAAGTTATAGTATTAGAGGAAGAAGGGAATTATAAAGAAAGCCGACGAAATACGGGTTAAGTTTAATACCTGTATTGCGGTATTTATCGAAAAAAATAGGGAATGGTACGCTTATAAGTCGTAAAAAGATTTCCCTGCTATTCTTTTTAGCCGGCTCTGGAAGTGTAATACGCTTACCCCGGAGGATTATATTATAATTCGGCAAATATAATGCAATACCGGGGCTTTACCTTTAATGCCCTGGTCCGATAACGGTTTGATAATTGCAACTGGGACTAATGAGCCTATAACGGGCGTTAGCATTAGACCCTTAGCGCAACCCATGCGTCGGAGCTATTTCGATAGCTTAGATATAGCGGTTAACGATTGTTTATTTAATTTAAGCATATAGATGGGAAGAATTATTAATTTAGTCTATTTGTATTTCGAATTATTTACTATAATTTAAAAAATGACGAAATAATAAAGCTAGTTCTTCATTTATCTAATTATGTTAACAACGTTCTCTACTTTTGTAACCCTATGATTTAATCGCGGATATATAAGATTATGTAGCATATATAGGCAGTTACTAACTTTCCGACGGGCCGAACCTGGGATTAAAGTGTTAACCCCTACACTGAGAAGCGTGTCTTCGGAGAGAGCATAGATATAAATATAATGTTCGAAGGGATAACCCTTATAGATATAATCCTAAACTGTTATAGTATATAACTCGGCCTGCCTTGCTAGCTTGTTACCAAAATATTTAACCTAGACATTCTTAAAGCGTAGCCTCCTTACCAGGTTAGCTAAATCGGGACCTAATAGTAAGCGGCAGCAGATAAGAATTTCTATACTAAAGGGTGTTAAGAAGGACGGTAATATATCTGCCAGCTTTAGATAGAAAAGCGAAGCCTGTAATTTCTCTGTAATAAGGGAGATCTAGGCTTCCTTAAATTCGCCCCCGCTATACTTAATAATAGCATTAATCTTATAACCTGGCCATTAGAGCTTAGCTTAGGTTACGCTTTCGGCCGGTATTATACTTATCCTTATAAGATTGCTTTAGAACTTATTGTGACTAAATTAAAGCTTGCATCTGAACTTATACCTATATTGGGTTTATTTAGCATACCGAATGGATGGTAAATGGTAAAGGCATTCCTTGACGGATGCCTTCTTACAGAAGATTATAATACTAAAGAATAATCCAACCTTACTACTAATAATTAAGTTAAAATTCTCCTAAAGCGGGTAATAGAGCTAAGTACGAAGATTTTATAAGAGTCGGCCAATAGCTGGTGCATTAGCTGTTATACCTATAAGGCGTAAAACCTGTATTCCCGCAGTCTAAGGCTTAATGCGGATTATGGTGCTATGTTGTTTAGCATATAATCGATACTTATTAGTTTGATCGTCTTATTAGGCGTAAAAGTTATAAAGGCAATGGTAGTAAGAAAGGGTGATATAAGGGTAATGTATAAGATATAATAGGTATATATCCTTATAATAAAGGTACTCTAGTAGTAACCCCGGGATAGCGTAAATAAGGGATCTTTATATATTGGCTAGGGCTCTATATAATATATCTGCCGTATCTTATTCCTATGTCTTTTATATAAGATAAATAAAGTCCTACCGGATAGCTATGGTAAAGGTATGCTAGGTCGGCCGATATTTAAGGCGGTTAAAAAATAGCTAGTAGGACTTATTAAAAATATCCTTAGGTTGGAATATTATAAGAAGTTAGAATTCTGGATAATATAACTAAAAGTAGGCCTTACCTGCCATACCCGCGCAATAGCTATCTGCCCCTAGCGCTGTAGTAACCAAATAGCTTAAAGGCTGTACTATCTTTATTTCGGCAGTGTATTTGAAGATGATTTCTAGCTGTTGAGGAAGCTTATCTGTAATCTTAAGCGCCTAAGATGCTCGGATTATATTTATCGGGCGAATATAATTATGTAAGAAGTAAATATAGGCGTATTGTAAGATAGAAATAAGCTATAGCCGGGATAGGGCTGGCGGGTATAACGTGGTTCTATTTAATACGGAGATAGCCTTTCGATAGACCCCCTGCTTGTCCTTAAGAGTTGATAGAATAGCTGTAATGCCGCTAAAGCAAGCCCTTTAAATCGCCTCGGCCTGTTTCGTTGTTATCTCTCTTGTATAGTTATATATGGCCAGGATCTCCGCCGTTATGCGGTTTTTAAAGTCGCCGGAAAGATGCGTTAGTTTATAACGGTAAATAATAATGGACGGCCGGAACCGAAGCTTTCTGTTATTATACGCAGTTATAAGGCGAACTTAAGAAGCGAGAAGCTGGATAATGACCTTTAGATTGCCGAATTCAGCCTTAGAAAATATAATTGCCGTGTATATCGGGGCCAGAACTAGGGGGTATAATCGACTTGCGATATCGGCTGGGGAGGTAAGACTATCGGCCTTAAGCGGGTATTGTATGGTTCTAGGGTATTAAGCGCCCCCTTTAACCTTTGCCATGCCCTGCTGCCGATATAGAGTATACTTTATAAGGATAGTAGAGCTACCGATTAATAGCAGATAAACGTAGTTGCTTTGAGAGAGATTACCTATAAAGGAAGCCGGGGATTTGCCCCTTATAAGTATTATTAAGCAATTTGCTACCCGATGTAAGGCGTAATAAATATCTCTTTTTATTAGAAAGGGGCCCTAAAGGCCGGCTGCGCCCCTATAGAGGTTTAGCTAGTAAGTTTGCCCTTTATTGCTAACTATTTTGCTTTAGTGGTTTAGTAAGAGGATCTTATAATCTAAAGGTATAAATAATAGGGATAGAGAATATTAGGGATATATGTGGTTTAAAGATGAGAAACCGTGAATAGGCTATGGGCGCGGGAGGTAACCTAGTACGGTTTAAAGGGGAATATCGGAGAAATATTTATTGCTATTATATATAAAGGGCTAACCCCTAATTTTAAATCCGTTTTATAAAAAGTAGTTCTTTAATAATCCTAAATATGGAATTTTTTATCGGCATTAGGCAGGTGTAAGTAAAGAAACTTCTCTTTAACTCTTTAAGCCGGGAGAAGATTAAGTGGGCTTATAATTAGCTAGCATAGGTTTTTAAGGATAGATATAACCTCTTTATAGATAATAACTATATTCCGGTGGTTCTTTTCCCTGAAAAGCTAGAGATTGTGCTTAGAGAGTTAGGGATATTAATGTAAGATTTAGTAAGCCCTTGGAATCCGCCCCTAAAGCTCTATTTATCGAAAGGGCTTTATTATGTCTATAGTAGGCAGCGGTTAGAGGCGGCAAGTCTTATTAAAGAACCCGAGTGGTAGTGGGTTGTTTGGATTTATTATGTGCCCCGAGGAAGCGATGTTAGCCGACTATTATATAAAAAGGTTAATTAGTACTATTTCCAGATGCTATTAATAGACGGCCAGGTATTTCTAGAAGTTTATAAGTATATAAAAGCAGGGGAGCTATAATCGGCGGCGGATTAGCGGAATAGGTTAAGCGAATGCAAGTAGATAGCCCTAAAAGCGATTAAGGGGAATAAGATATTTCTTAAAAAGCTAGATTAATTTTGAAGGTTCCCCGAATTATGGGCTCTCTTTTAGCTAGGGAATATAGAGAAGTATATGGCACTTTATATTCCTGACGAGATTGACTATTACTTGCAGTATATTTATAACGTTTGGAAATGGATTATACTAAACGAGCCTTGGATTTAGGAGGCAACGGATAAAACTATAGTAAGAGCGTTAAAGCTTCTTGTACCTTATTATAAAGCTGACTGCTAATCTGTACGGCAATTAATGGAGACTAGAGTTTTGTATAAGAATGTGCCGGATCTGGTAATACGTTAGAGAATTTAATAAGCGATCTTGCAGATGCCGTAAATGCTAATTTTAAGTATTTATACTTTCTAGGAGAATATGAAATAGTTAACTGTAGGGGTGAAAATTTTAAAGGAGAAAGTTATTGATAAGGCTAGTAAAAAGATTGTATATTAGGCTATGCGGGACTGCTGGAAACCGCCCCTATAGTGTCTAATTAAGATTAGAAGCAATAATTTTATAAAAGTTCCTGTTCCGCCGATATTCGAATTTATATATTGATAGGTTCTTATCGCCGCCTTATAAGGGTTTCTATACCTGTCCAGTATGTTTGCGCCTTGTCTTAAGAAGGGCCAGAGGATAAGAATGGTAGGGGTTAATAATGCGTACTTAGCCGTATTCTTATAGGGCGTATAGGAATAAGGCTTTTAGTTGGTTAAGATTCGGATAGAGCTTTAATGTAATCGGGAAGCAAATCTAAGGCAGGGATCGGGGGGGTTCTGGGGAGAAGATCCCGGCCTTATAGGTGCCTTACTGAAAAGGCGCTACGGTCGCCTGTTTACTAATACCTATATTTTTCTCGAGTTGAGGCTTTTTCTCGCCGACTTGCTTATATTAGACGAGAAGCCGACCGACTATCCTTTATCCCTATTTATATAACGCGATTTCTTATATTCTTTTCTCGGTGAGGACTGTAATGTGGTATAATTAATGGGTTTAGTTAGTAAGCGAGCCGCTGCTATTTCTGTAATAAGATAGAACGTCGACCTTTTAATATAATTTTATAATTGCGAAAAAATTGCTCCACCGAATATAACTTTTCCTGCTAAAGGTTTTATAGCCGAAGCACTAAGTGCAGCAACTAGCTAACGGAGTTACCCCTAGGCTATATAGACTGTTGAAGCTTAGCCTTCTCCAGAAGTTTATGTTGATATAGAGATACCTCTAGTATTCGAATTACTAATAGGTCCTAAAACCCTAGATTTATGTAAATAGGCTGCATTCTAATTTGTAGCGATTAACGCTACTGTATGGAGAGCTAATAGGCTATAGGGATTAGGGTTTATCTTTACCCCTAGATTTCTGGCTGCAGCTTTTAGGCTACCCCTTTAAGATGTAGAAACGCCTTAGCCGCTTTATTCGGCCTATCTGCCCTATAATTCTTATATATTAGTATTTAGCATAAGTATATAAATATCCTTCTCGTCCCGCTTACTTCTTCTGCTAGAGCTAGTACGGATAATACCGCGGCCGATACTAATTGTATCGAACCGTACCGCAAGGATATAGCGATAGCAGCCTTTTATTTATAGCAGCAGTTCGAATAAAAGCGAGATTGCGAGCGAGCTAAGTGCCTGGAGCATTTTTAGCCTGGGTGAATTATATGGCTAAGCTGCACTTATTAGTATTAAATAAAATAGATTATATTTTTTTGAAAAGTAGCTATAAAGTATAATTGTTTTAAACACAATTATTAGATATAAAAAAAGAATAAAAAAAATATTATAGCTAAAGGTTTTAGAACTACAATCTTCTCGCAAACGTGCTATTCTACCGTCTATATTGCTTCCTCGTTACTATATATTAATTAGGTTCTATACCTTGCTTCTGTTTATGGGCCCCTTTAGCGGTACTATTAATAACATTCTCTTTTTTTAATATATTATCCCCCTTGGTATTTTTAATTAGCTGGCTGGGCGCTTTTATATCCGATAATAGCGGCTGACGGTTATCTAGATTAAACGGATTAAGATTTAATATAGCTAAAAGAGTAACGGAGGATAAGTTCCGCCGATTAAGTAAATAGGGTAAGCCTATCTGCCCGGAATTATTAGTTATTGTAGTAGATCTCTATTGGGCCGGGAAAGGTGGGATATTGTTATATATATTGAGTGTGTGTGGGCCGAGTATAAAAGTAATATTTCTATCTTTTTCTTAAGGTATAAAGAAGTTGATGGTTGCGAGAGGGAAGGGATGGTCTGGTGGCATGTGCGTATGTGCATTATAAGTGATATGCCAGAGGGTGCTGGGTAAGCCCTGTACGAATAATAGCCTTTAGTCGAGCCCTTTGGTAAGGATATAAGTTTATTTTTAGATTAAACCGGAAGTGTCTGTGATTCCCTAGAATCTATTAGTTAGGTGGGAGATATAGATTAAGGTGATTAGTATACCTGTAGAGGGCCGCCTATAGATATCCTTAATGGTGCAGTTAAGAAAATGATAGCTGCTGGTTATATTAATAGGGTTTTGGATAAAAGATAAAATAGTTATTCGGATAAATATGTTTAATACTGAGATCTTAAAGTCTTAGGCCTTATATGGTAGGATTTAAGCTAGCTTAGATATTAGTAAGCGCCGGAAGTATATCTGGCTAGGCCGCTGTATTGATAAAGCTATTTTAAGAATAATTTAAAGAATTCTAATTTTTCTGTATAATAAAGAAGGGAGGTAAATGTAAAATTAGATCTTTATGGTGGAAGAGTAATACGGTAGGTTTCTCTGGAGCCTATAGTCTAAGCATAAAAGATATATTCTCGTTATAATAGCAGTGCGTGCGCTATTAGTGTATTGGGAGCATATGTATAAAGGTATAAGGTACAGCTATAAAGCTATACCGCAATACCTAAAGCCCCTGTAAGCGCACCATACATGTATAGTTATAGTTTTATCTCTAGTGTAGAAGTAAAGCGTATATATAATATATCATGTGGCTTCGGTGTAGCGCTAAAGCAATAATATTTAAACTAATATGTATACCTGCGCACTGTGTGCACCATTCTAGATAGGTAACTTGTCGAATCGGCTGTATACTTTTATTTCCTTACGATTATTTAACCGTTGCTGCATAGTCTGCTTATACCGTTGGAATTTGTTAATAATGGTCTTTGTAATCTCGCCGACTAGCTTATCCCTTTGCCTAAGTGTGTTGTTATACTTATCGGCCTATTCCTTGCTCTTGCGCTTATATATAGTCTCGGCGCCCATCTTGGTCTCTAGGGACTAGATCTTAAGCTAGAGCTATTTATTCTTAAGACGCAGCTGTTAGTTCTCTTCTTCCAGAAGCTAGGCATAGGTTTTAAGCGAATAGACCGATAGGGTCTTTTAAGGGCTAAGGGCAGATGGTATTGGCGGTAGCAGCTTAGCAGCGCTGGCCGCTATGATTTTAGAAGATTTGCTCGATATAATGTATGGATAATATTATATTAGTATAAAGGAATGCTAGGTAAACCCGGGTTATATACGGACTTATCTAAATTTCTGCGAATTAGTGCTTATAAAACAGATTTACCCTTCTTAATATCGGATTTTCTCTTTATAGGCTATGCCTAATCCTTAGCCGATAGCTTTGCCCTGTATCCTGTATGCTCGGCCGGGTAGACCTCTATATGTTTTATTTATAAGGTAATCTCTACCGAGAAACTCTTTAATTCCGCCCTAAGGGAATTAATGGTCTGCGAGAGCTTTGTAATCTCCCTTTTAACCCTTGCTAGATCCTTTCTAACATTTTCTAACCTATTTTGTTTGGATAGCTCCTGCTCGAACTGGTTAAATCTACGTTTTTGGCGGGTAAGGCTCGATATCTTTCTCTTAAGGCTGCTAATCCTAAATAAAATAGCCTTAAGGGCGCTTCTATAGGTTAGTAAGGGCTTATATGTATAGGGTGGATGCGATAAACCCCTTATAACACCTTTTATACAAATGTCCCTTTAGGGTGGTAATAGTTGTTAGTAGCGGTAGGGTGTAGTCTGTTAGATTGCTTCTAAATTAGTAGTCTGGTTCCGAATATATGGCTATTATACTGCGGGACTTTGAGCTATTTTATATCTAGCTAGGTGCCCCCTCGATGAGGGAATTGAGCAGGTTTAGTTTATAACCACGCCGTAAGTGTGCTATATACAGTTTCTTCGATTTCACCCTTGGGCGTATGCTCCCGAAATAGACCGGCGGCTATAAGACATTCTGCACCCCTTATGTTAGTATTTTAAGACGCGATGGATTTTTATAATACTTTATCACTTATTCCTTGTTAGGTATAAGATAATAATTAATATCTTATAGATAGTTTTAAGATTTATTATATGTATATTTGCTATTTTATTTCCGAGGGTATGCCTTGCGGAACTGCTAATTGGTCTTATAGCAGGCGAGAAACTGTTATTTTAGTTGGGTGTCCCTATATATAATGCTGCTTTATAGCTGCTAATATCTGCTAGCGTCGATAATTCTTTTAACGCTATTTATAAGGCCGTACTTATATATTTAAACCCGAACTTCCTTTTAATATCGTTTATGTTCGAGCTAATTACCTGCTTAAGCATATAGGTTGCGCAGCTAATTGTGCTGCCCGAATCTCCTAATAGGAATGTAACTATATTCTTATAAGTTAGCTATAACCTTATATCTGTCTTGTATACTTATCCCGATAAAGGTGCTGTAAGGGCTAACTATCCGAGGCGTGTAATTATACGGTTATCTCGAACGGTTTCAACCGCTCCGAATCTATTATTAATGTGTATAATGGCGTGAGCGGTTGTATTGAGCCTATTCTTGTTATAATAACCCTTTTGGAGATAATAATAAGCGGCAGTATTGCCGCTATATAGACCCTGGTATTATTTATCCAGATAAGTATAACTAGGTTCCCTAATAGTATATCCATTAGTAAATCCTTTCTAAGGGATATCTTAAATCCTTCCGGAACTATTTAGGGGCTGAGAATAATAACTAACTCTATGATTTTAGCGCCTACGACGAGCGGCCCCCCTAGCGGACCTATTATTAGCATAGGGTTTAATATAGCTTTTATGCTACTTTAAAGGATATCGATATCGACCTAATCTATAGCCTCGATTAAAGCCGGCTTAAATTTTACAGATAGGATTACCATACCTATATCAAGCGCTAATACTACCCTTGCCCCCCTATTTATAACTATCTTAATAAGCCTAAGCACGGTAATTGTAGTGTTAACCCTAACATTCTTAATAAGCGGCATATGTGATTTAATAACAATAAGTATTAAGTGTAGGCTGTAGATTGCAAGAGGGGGTTATTTTTAGAGCTACGGGTGAGATTATAACTGTTTCTTTATACCTATTGTAATCGATATACGCTTAGGGTAAGCAGCTATTTTATTTTTCTTTTTTTGTAGAGATATGTGTGGATGCGTTTAAGCTAGTTAAAAAAATTAATTTTTTTAAACGTCTAAGAACGCTTCTTCTGTGATATAAAGATTCTAATTTTTAAATATTTATTTCCAATGCCGATTCTCCATTTACCTTAAATATATATATTGCCCTTATAAGCCCTAAGCTAGCCTACACCATAGTATCTACTCTGTAAATATAGGAATTTATGTAACTTCTGGAATAGGAGACGGAGGCCCATAGATTTATAAAAAATCTTCTTTTTTAAAGCTAGGCTTATTAGCAGTTTTAAGAGCGCGCCTTCCGTATTGCATAGGTAAAGATATATTGTAATTAGATTAAGCTTTTGGCTTTAGAGACTAGAATCCAGCAGTTAACTACTGAGAATAGGCGGCTGAATATGGTAATTGGTTATTTGGTAGGTCTGGCGGTTGAAAGGCAGAGTTTGATTGTACTAATACGAAAAGACTCCCGGCAGACTTTTTATGTCTGCCTTATCCGAGAATATTAGCTATAGAGAAATAAACTAGTACTGCGCTTAAGGCCTATCCTTAGCAGATCTATTTTCGGCCCCCGATTAATCTAGAGGTTATACCTTAGGTGTAATATCCCCGGAAGATTAAGCTTACTTATCTTTCGATATAATAAGAAGATAGTCTTTGCCTTTTGGAATATTAAAGGGGGAAAGGAGGTTATTACCGGTTACCCTAGCCGCTTGTCACCACCCTCTTAATCGCTTCCTATAAGAAGCTATCTGCTACGCTCTTGTTATTGCGCTCTTTGCTAGTATCTATCGAATTGTTTCCGTTATTTACTGCTTGCTCTTATTCTTGCTATATTGGTATATTATATAAGTTTAATTAGAGCTAGAAGTTTTCCGGGGTAAGGATTTAGGGAATGGGGAAATAGTTATGCTTTAGGTAGTTAGCTTAAAAATTATACGCTTACTTATATTATATGTATAATTTCTAAAGCTGGTGGCGGCCAGTAGAGTAAAGCTGGGTAGGATATATATGCAGTATATCGGCCTTGTCGGTATACTATAATATAAATTTAAGCATTGTAATCGGCTTGTAGCTGCTCTGCTCTCCTTATAAGCGTAATATGTTGGCTGCGGAATCTATTATTACGTTAAGTAGCTAGCCTGCGAAGTCTTGCAATCTCTATAACGTTTATAATGGGTGTAAAATATAGATTATAATTGTAAAAGCGATTTAAGTTATAGGCAGATATATAAAATACCTTAGTCTGTTATTAAGTGCTGTGCTTTTATATTAATGGTTTTTGACGGTAGCTGGAAAACTAGGGTGGCAGATTTGCCATTAATTAGAAATCCGAAGGTGGGAGTAAATAGGTTATATAGATCTGTATACATCGCTGTCTTAAACCTTTATAGGCTATATGCGGATGCTTACCGAGTTTAGATAAGTGTTTTATATTATATGATTTCGCTTTAATTACGGTTCGGCTTTTAAGAGCCTTAGGCTTATATTGTAGACATATAGATAATAATTTAAGTTATTCCCCTAGCCACCGTATAGAATAGTTGGCACTATTGTGTATATAATATGTTGCTTAGGTAGATTAACCTAGTTAGGATGGCCTATAACTTAATATAGCGGCCTCTATTACTTTCGAGTAGATTAATTTACCGAAAATATATAAAGGTGTTAGCAGGACCTATAATCACCCCGCTAGATTTATCTCCTTTTTTTTATTATCTAGCCGCCTGCTATAGAGGCCTTCTATTCTGCCTGTCATTTTTGCTAATTAAAAGTTTATATTAGTATGCCTGCCCCTATTATATCTCTTATAATAGCAGATCCGTATTAGCAGAATATAATAAAGCTAGAACTATTTGTTTTTACTTAAGAAACTTGGAGGCCCCCGGATATAAAACTCTTATAGGCTATAGCAATGTTAGCGCAGCAGAATTTAGAGCGCTAATAGGGTAGAGGTGTAGGATTTACTAGTAATAAAGGGGAGAAGATTTACGGCGGGGATAGAAGTAATTAATGAAAGATTTGTTGTCGATAGTGGCATAATTGTATATTAGGCTTTAAGCTGTATGCTAACCGATATGTAACTTGAAAATCCTATAGGAAGCCCGATAATAATGGTATGTTAATAATATATAGCCTTGGATTATATAAGTTATTTCTCTAAATTATATTCCAATTAATAAGCGAGCTATAGGGTAGCCGATGATGGATAATCTGTTGGTGATAACGGCGAGTATTGGTAATAACGCTAAGTTTTAATATAGAATTGATATAAAGTACCTTTTAATATAGATGTACCTAGGTACTTTTATAGGTATAGAATTAAGAAATCGAAAATATTTAAACGATAATAAGGTATACTATACCGTAACGGTACCTGTCATATATAGACCGGGGTCTATTTATAAGATATGGTACTTATGTAAGTGTGCGTTATATGCAGTAAAATCAGACTATTTAAAGCAGTAATTATATGTGTTAGATGTGTAGAGAATATGACCTATAGGTGCCGTTATAGTATATTGGTGGTGGAAAATATTAATTGCTTGTTTAATCTATTTTAGTTAGGTCTTAAGGGCTAGCCTTGGTTCTGTTGCCTGTTACTACCGAGGTTGTATGCCCTGATCTACTGTTCTCGCCGGCTCTAGTATGTTATCTGTATATCCGAGGGTCTTATTAATTAAAGATGGATAGGGTATTGTTCCCGTCATCTTAGGTAACCTTCCTAGGTAGGTGGTAGTTATAGTTATCTTTATTATTACTATCCGGAATTGGTATTGTATGCCTGGTGTAGGTATAGCTGTAATTCGGCTGGCGTTTTAAGATGCAATTTTTATAGAATCGGTTGAAATAGCCGGGAAGGGTAATATATTTCCCTAAAGGCTTTATACTATGTCGACATCTCCTATATAATATTTCCATCTCCTCTCTGCGGCTTTAGCATAATAGTGCGTATATAGCGTAATCGGCCCTTTACTAGAAACCTTTAAACATAGGTTTAAGTTAGGATAATATTCTAGAAACCGGGCGCTTTTAGGGAAGTTTCTGGAAGACCGAGCGCTGCTATTTAATATAGAGATATAGCGGTAAATATCTAGTAAGAGGTCTATATCTAAGAGTAGTGATGACAACCTGTAGGTTCATTCTCTTAGTTAGATAGGGTTGGATGGGGATAATCACTTAGACGCCGTCGAATAGATAGAGGATACTGTACCCCTAAGCTGTATAAGCTATATAGTTATGAGAGGTCTAAAGTAAGAGCTTTAACTTATAATTATAGGCTGGTTTATTTTGGGCGTATAGACGTAGGTTTATGACTATTTAAGCTATATATAGAGAAGTGGAATATGGCATAAGGTAGATTAAGGAGCGTTGGCAGTGAGAGATGGTAGAGTATAGTTGTATTTATATATACCAGCCCTAATAATTTCGGAAAAACGCGCTAAATTTCTAAAGATAGGAATTCTAATTTATCGTAAAGGATTGTTTAAAGAAATATTGAAATTTGTAAATCTACTTAAGTATAATAGGAATTAATTGCTTATCTAACGCTATCTTCTTAACGTATTACACTCCGCTTAGTTAAACGAGCAGGGGACGTTATACTTAGTTAACCTATATCAGCATATATTGTCCCGCCGGGTTAGAAGGATGCAAGAACTCTGTATATGCCGGCATCCTTAGCCTTATATTTTAGATTTACTAATCTTGTTATTTCTCGGTTTAAGGGGAAGGTACGGTTCTTCTCCGAAACTGCCTTATTTTAGGTAGATCTAATAGGGATCTTATGAATAATACGGATATGGTTACCGAAATTAATTCTTTTCTAGTCCTTATAAAAGGGCGCCTTGCCGAAGGCGGCATTATAGTCTGAATAGGGATAGATAAAGGTATTTGCGGTAAAGATCTGCTTATATATACGGTCCCAATATATAGTAAGTGCGTTATTACGCCATTTCTGTGTATGTTGTATATTGCTATTTGTAACATCGCCTTATTTGTAAAATGTATAAGGATATTTGGTTAATAGGTTAGGCCCCTTACCCTTTAGCCTGCCTAGGCCGCATCTTTTCTAGAGTTGTATGCCGGGTGTACTACCGGTATTGATATGCGGGGATAGCAATAGTGCTTTTATAGGTTTTGAAACCTTGACTTTTGCTTTATCCTTAGGGTATCGGGTAATGCGGTTTGGTTTGTAATACTATTTGCGTAGGTATAGCCGACTTATAGCTTATGTAAGCTAAATACGGAGTTAGAGGATCTTATCCTTTAAGGATGCGTTATTAGCCTAGTTAAGGATGTCGGCAACTTTACGCCTTTTTTCTAGTTTATGATTAATCTTGGGGGGGATAAAGGCCTTTAGCTGCTGCCTGTTAAGCTGGCGAGCTACCTTCTTAGTATAACACCTTCTGTGAAAATTTTTAATCTCCTTCCTAAGCCGGTTACTTTTTAGCTGGGTGCGTTTGGAATAAATATCCTTTAATATAGCCTTATACTTTATATCGATTGGGGTACTGCGGGTATGGCGGCGCCTATTGTAGCGTTTCCGAATATTTTTAAGTAATGCCGCCCGGCTTTTCTTAAGCGAGATTAGGTCCCGGTTAAGCTTGAGCTTGTTAAGCTATGTCTGCGTTAGCTTTGTCGGTGTATTACCATAGAAATGCAAATAACCTATACGCTTAATAAGGTTCTTTTGCAATTTACTGCTAAAGATAATAGACTAGCAATCTATACTGATGAAGTCGGGTATGTAGTAGCCAATATAGGTAGCAGAGCTGCTCTATTTATAGCCTATTGCCTTATTGCGCTTCTTTATAGTAAGCTTCTTTACTAGCAGGTTAGGACTGGTTATTAATAGTATTAGTATATAGTTTAAGGTTGCTTATCGTTTAGTCTCTTCCCTAAGCCGCGCCTAAGGTTATAAAATTTGAGACCCTTTTAGTAACCCGCCGCTTATCCGAGTTTAATAAGTATATCTCGTATGTATTTGTAAGATAAGGGCTATTTTTTACTAATAGTATAACTGTAGGCACTAATTTCGGCTATGTAGAAAATAGGTTGATTGAGCCATTCCTTACTTCATAGAATATATATCCGATCTATGTTGTTAGGCATTTGTATAGCGTAAAGCTGTTCCAGATCCCGAATTTTATTAAGGAATGCTTTGTCTGCTAGAGCGATAGCTAGTATATAAACAATGGGATCATAAAGCAGTATTGCCTTTTTGTAAAAGCCGAAGATTATATGTAATCCGGCCTTAGCTTTGATATGCTTTAGGTTAATTTTAAGACCGATTTGCGTGCGAGTGCCTTATAGCGGTAGAAATATTTAGAACTTTATATATCTGTACAGGATATTGCCGATTAGGGTATCCGGTTTAGTGGATGTGGTACTGCTAATAATGAGGATAAGAGCTATTTAGGCGTGTAAATACTTATGGACTATTCTGTCTATATCCTATATTAATAGCAGGTATAGAATCCTGTCGAGGTTATTTATATATAGACCGGATTTATCCTTTTTTGTAATGTTAAGATTATACTTGAGTGTAAGATTATAAAGAATATACTGTAGCGCTTTAGTATGTCTTTAAACGGAATAATTAGTTGGGCCCTTATATTGCGGATATCCCGGAGTATTTTATTAGATATCTACTTATCCGTTCTTTCCGTATATAATATATAGAGTATCCCCTAGTAAGTTTTTAGTGTTGATTATTTTTTGATTTATGTCTTTGGCTGGTTAAATAGCTAATTTAGATAGGTTTTTAAGATAGCCGGCCTGGATTCCGAAAGCAATATATTGGGGTTTGTTTTATATTCCTTTGTAAATCTAAGACTTTATTAGCGGCTAAGAAGACTGATATTTAAGGATTACTTACTTTTGCCACTTTATCCTATAAATTACTAAACTTTTCTTTACCTTATTATTGTGCTGAGCCTTAGTCCGTCCAATTTCTTTATACTGCTAAATCCTTTTCTAGATGCTTTGCGTATTATGCTATATATTTTGCTAGAATATGCTATCGGCTGCTATAAAGGACTTTAAAGTGGAATTTCCTGTTGCTTCTTTTGCCTAATCTGGTAGGCCGTTGTAATAACCATAATAGGTAGTAATAATTATTCTTATGCTATTAGCGAGATTAAAGCCGAAGTTAGAGTAAAAGCCGGATTCGGATTTGCTAGCATTGTCGGATCTATGGAAATCTTTATCTTTAGAGCAATCTTTAGTATTTTAATAGGCTATTGCTATGTTAGATCTCTGCCGGAGAATAAGCTAACTATTAGAGGGTTAGCTAAACCCTCGGCTAGGAGGAGCATGTATAATACTATAGCGTTAATAGGTATGTCTTAGGTGGTTTATAGTAAATAGATATAAATTAGGAACTTAAAACTTTAAAAAGGAATATTAGTAAAAGGGGTTATTAGAAGGAGGGGTTATTTATACCTAAATATCCCCCTATATATACTCGGTTAAGAAATCCGATTTAATTACTTAGGGGGGACTAACACCCGTCTGTGCCTGCGCTATGCTTTCTAGCGCGTCGCAGGAATAAGCTTGCATTATATTTAATGGATTCTACCACGCGTATAGTGGAGGGTTAATACTAAAGGGGGGTAAGATAGCTTATAAAGTTTAGGTATCTATTAGCCTCTAACGCGTAATAAATTATAAACGCCTATTAGCTATTACCATTTACTACCATTATAACCCTGCGGCTAACTTACGGCAACTTATATTTTTATAGATATACCTGTATACGGTAATAATAAATCGTAAGTTGAAAAAGGAAGGCGGTAACTTTAGCTAAAGGAGGTGATATTTATTAAATAAGGTAGCTGGTGTTAATTAGGCAGGCGGTGTAAAGAGGGAGTCGGAGATTAGGGTGCGGAATTCTTAAAAAAGGGCGCTAAATTGCAGGGGTAAGATAAAATGCGGGGTTAATAATCTATATTTATAAATAAAAGCATTATACCTTCCACTTTAATAATTAAAATAATTAAAATTATAAATTTTATTAATAATTTTATTTATTTAAGTTCCCTTATAAAGTTAAAATAATAGTAAATATTTAAAGATAAAGTATAATATATCTTTTAAAATTAATATAATAAGTTTTACTATATAAAACTTTTTATAATAATTTATTAATTTACTTTTATAAGCTTATTTATAGTTAAAAGCCGCTATTTTATATTAATAGCTATAGCGTTAAGCCGCGCCTAATTTATTTATATTAATACTTTTAATAAGCTATTAGCTTATTAAGGTTAAAGCTATTATAAGCTATAAGTAACTTAATTTAATGCTATTAAGTACTATTAATATATAAAAGTATTATTACTATATAACTTAAATAAGTTACTCGAAATAAATAATATTAAAAAGCCGCTATTACTTTAATCTTATAAGATATATATAGGTTTTAGCTTTATTTAAATATATACTTATTTAGTAAAACCGAATAATATAACCTTATTTTATAAAACTATTTAAAAGTAATTATTTAGCCTGCCGCGCTATTAAAACTAAGATAATAATTAAGCTTAAACTATTACTTATACGCGCTTAAAACCTAGATAAGGTTATTATATTCTATTGCTAAATATAGTTTTAAATATATAGATTTAATAGCTTTATTAAAAATAGCTATAAAAATAAATTTTAATTATAATAAGTAAATCTTTACTTAAATAAAAAGTTTCTTTATTAAAGTAAAAAAGTATAAAGATAAGATACCTTTTTTTTTTTAAAAAGGTTTACTTTTTATTTAAATAAATAAAGTTTAATTATAAAAATATAATATAGTTAAATAAAATTTAGTTTAAAAAGTATATAATTATAAGTTTTTTAACCTTATATTTAAGAGAGATTATAAATTTTATATTTAATTCTAAATATATAAGCTTAAAGTATATATTAATTATAAGAAAAAACTCTTTTCGAAATTATAAAAACTTAATATCTAACTTTAAAAATATATAAAGATAATTATATTAACTTAAAGCTTAATCTTTTAAATAATTAAAGGTTTTAATAATAAAGCCGATATATTTAAAATTATTTAAAAGAAAAGAAATAGTTAATAGTTACTATTTAACTTTATTAATACCGGTTTTAAGATATATAACTTAAATATATAAGGTTATAAATAAAATAAGCTTAATTATATATAAAAATAAAATATTATTTAAAAACTTTAAAAATAAATAATATAAATAATTACTTTATAATATAAGTTAATATATTATAAAGCTAAAAACTTAATATAGAAATAATATAATAATTATAAAAAAAGATATAGCTAAAATATTTATAATAAAATAATTTAGCTTTATTAAGAATATAAAAAGGTATTTAAGCTACTTTATATTTTTAAAAAAGCGGAAATATAAATTAATAAATAGAAAGGAATTATAATTAAAATAAATTAAAAAAAAAACTTTTAAAAAAGTTATTATATAATAATCTAATTTTTAAATTTTATATAAATAATTTAAAAGATTATATTAATATAAGCAACCTTATATAAATAAATATAAAAATATATATTAATAGATAAAAGCCTTTAATATTATAATATTAAGTAAAACTTTTATTAAAAGTTAAAAAGCTATAACCTTTAAAAAAGAAAAATTAGAAAAAAAGCTTTTATAATTATTTATAATAGCTTTAATAGCTATAATAATAAAAATAAAAACGATTATATTATTAAAGATTTAAAGCCGCTCTATAAAGATATAATTAGTTTATATAATAAAAAGTATAAAAATTAAGCTAATCCGGAATAATATTTCTTAAATTAAAAAGGCTGCCTTATATATATTAAATTTTATACCCTTATAGAATACTATTATATATTCTTTAATAAATTATTTTTAAAATAAAAGCTAAATTAGAAAATTAAAAAGAAAATATAGAAAGTATTTAAAAATAATATTAACTTATAAGTAAAGGTTTAAGCTTTAAAAAGTTTAAGATTAAAGTTTAAATTAAAAACTTAAAATTAATAAAAATAAAATTATTAAAAAAATAAATAATTAACTTTTAAGATATTATATTATAACTATAAAAGTTAAAAAAGCTTTTATAATAAATATAAAAAAATACCTTTTAAAATATTTAATAATACTTAACTTAATAAATATAATCTTTTTTATTAATAATAATAAAGAATTATTTAATATATAATTAGCTATATATAATAACTATTTTTAATTAAGAGATTAATAACTTTTAATTTAAGTATATAATATAATATTAATATAAATTAAAATAATAATACTTTATTTAAAATATAGTTCTATTTATTTTATTCTTATTAATAATATTTATATCTTTTAAAATAATTTTAATAAAAAGACATTTTTTAAAATAATAAATAAAATTTAATAATATTAAAATAAAGTAATAAATTAACTTTATATAAACTTAAAAATATCTTTAACTAATATATTATTAAATATTAACCTTATAAAATTAATAATTTCTTTAATATATAAAGAAAAAAATATATTATTAACTATTTTATTTATTTAAATTTCTCTATTAAGCTAAAATAATAATAAGTATTTAAGAAGAATAAAGTATAATATATCTTTTAAATTAATATAGTAGGTTTTACTATATAAAACTTTTTATAATAACTTATTAATTTTTTATAAGCCTATTTATAGTTAAAAGCCGCTATTTTACGCTAATAGCTATAGCGTTAAGCTGTATCTAATCTATTTATATTAGTGTTTTTAATAAGCCGTTAAAGTTAAAGCTATTATAGGCCGTAAGCAACTTAATTTAACGCTATTAAGCATTATATAAAAGTATTATTACCGTATAACTTAAGCCTTTAAGTTACTCGAAATAAGCGATATTAAAAAGCCGTTATTACTTTAAAGGTTTTAACTTTATTTAAATATACACTTATCCACTATAACCTTATTCCGCTATATTATAAAACTATTTAAAAGTAATTATTTAGCCTGCCGCGCAAAACCGAGATAATTACTAGTTAAGCTTAAACTATTATTTATATACACTTAAAACCCTATTAAGCGAGTTTATAGCTATAGTTAAAATAAATTATAATTAGATAAGGCTATTATATTTTATTATTTAAATATATAGATTTAATAGCTCTACCTATATATAAATAGCTATAGAAATAAACTTTAAATATAATAAATTAATCTTTATTTAAATAAAAAGTTTTCTTATTAAAGTAAAAAAATATAAAAATATAAAACCTTCTTTATTTAAATAAATAAATATATTTATTATTACTTTAAAGATATATAAAATCTATTTTAAAGAAATAAAGAAATTTATTATTTATAAAGCAATAATAAATAATAAGCCGAAAAAAGGATAAAAGATTATAAATTTAATACGCTTTTTTAAAAAGGTTTACTTTTTATTTAAATAAATTAAAGAGATAAGGCCTAATTATAGAAATAATATAATTAAATAACCCTTTTAAGTATAAGGTTAAAAGACTTATAATTATATATTTTTTAAATTAAATTTTATTTAACTATATTATATTTTTATAATTAAGCTTTATCTCTTTAATCTATTTAAATAAAAAGTAAACCTTTTTAAAAAAGCGTATTAAATTTATAACCTTTAATTCTTTTTTCGGCTTATTATTTATTATTACTTTATAGGCAATAAATTTCTTTATTTCTTTAAAATAGATCTTATATATTTTTAAGGTAATAATAAATATATCTATTTACTTAAATAAGAAAGGTTTCTTATTTTTATACTTCTTTACTTTAATAAAAAAACTTTTTACCTAAATAAAGATTTACTTATTATATTTAAAATCTATTTCTATAGCTATAAAGCTATTAGATTTATATATTTAAATAATAAAATATAATAGCTTTACCTAGTGTCGGTTAGCTTGCCTTCTCATATATATACGCAATAGGGGGGGGGGGTTAACTAATTTATATATTCTTTTTAGTTACTTAGTTAAAGCTATCGCTAAAAGGGCGATAGCTATAGGCTAATCTAGGGGAAGCGTTTCGGCCGGACTATTTATTAGACCGAGCGGCTATAGCTAACTAATTAGCTATACCCATTATAGCTAATTGCCTATAAACTAATACTAGTAGTCTTCCACTTTAGCTATAACTGCTACCGGCTCTAAAAATATAATACCGAGGTTTTTTCCCGTTATATTAAAATATTAGCAATAGCTAATAAACAGCTAGCAGTCTAGGCTAACTAATAGCTAACTAAATAACTAACTAAGTAACTAACTAAGTAACTAATAGGGCTATAGACTAATTAAGGGCTGCTGGGCTACTAGACTACTAGGCTATTAAACTATTAGGCTACTAGCTAGTAAGGGCGTTAGTAATTAAAATTATAGCCATTAAAACTAAAGTCGCCATTAGAATCGAAGTTATTATTAAAACTATCGTTATAATCGTTATTAGAGTTATTATTATTAAAGTTATTATTAGAATTATCGCTAAAGTTGCCGCTAAGCTCGTTATAGCAGTTATTATAAATATATTTATCCTTTAGCTATTCTTCTCTTTAAGGCGGCGATTTCTTAAAGCTAAAGTTATCCTACCAGTTGCTTTACTTAGGCTAGGGCTGCTCGTTTTAAGGAGATCGGTATAATGCCAACTGCTACCATTAAGGTTCTCGCCAGTAAGACTAAGCGTACAGGTACAGCTGCAGCTGCGGCTGCTATAAGATCGCTTTTATCTCACGCTAAAAAGCGTAACTCAGTATTATCTGCTGCTATTAAGACTCTCGCCACTAAGGCTCTTACCAGTAAGGCTCTCGCCAGTAAGGCTCTCGCCAGTAAGGCTGGGCGTATATCTATAAAGGGGCTTACGCGGTTGCTAACAATTGCTACCGCGGGGTTTACAATCCTTATACTAGC
Organism: Diaporthe ilicicola; assembly: GCA_023242295.1. Lineage (NCBI taxonomy): Eukaryota > Fungi > Ascomycota > Sordariomycetes > Diaporthales > Diaporthaceae > Diaporthe > Diaporthe ilicicola. The sequence continues at coordinate 4,114 of JALPVH010000182.1, read as the reverse complement.
AATGGCGATGGCTTTGTCTATATAGGCCGACGAGAAGCAGCGTCCCGCTGTTCCCGTTATTAAGCCTTTTGCCGTTAAGTCTCGTGCCGTTGGGCCTCTCATCGTTAAGGGTGCCTGCGGTCTTCTTCTCGGTAGGCTTCGCGTAATGCTACATGTTCCTCCTTATAATTGGCGCCGATATGGGTTTTTAGCTTATTCTTCGACTTAAACTCTTTGCCATACCATGGGCAGGAGCACTATTGGCTTGCGCCTACTGCAGCAGTAGACGGCTTTATCTTAAGCAATCGATACAATCGCAAGTAACTTGAACTCTGTGGCAGCTATAGGGCCAATATGCTCTGATTGTGGTGTATAAGGGATGGGCCGGTCGAAGGGGCCTTGTGGTCGGGCTAAAAGAGGTTTGCAGGGCAATTGCTAATCGGGCACTGGCTGGTAGATAGTCCTTAGCAATAGCTAGTACAATTATCGCAATAGCTTTACCTCGTCAAGAATATTATAATACTTACTGCTATAGCTTATAACCGGCTTAAGGATTATTTACCCGTAGGTAGTAATCTCGGCAAATAAACGCTATTATTATATAAACTAACCGGTAAAGTTATTTCTTTAAAAAGCTTCTTCTTCTTAATTGTAATAATATTAAAAAAAAAGAAAAAAAATAACGGAAATATAATTAAAACGTAAAAAGAATATAAATTATAAAAAGGTTTTTAAATAAATATAAATAAAAATAGCAGTTTTATAAATAAAGGGCAGATTAATATAATAAAGATAAAATAAATAATAATACCTATAAAAATATTTTAAATATATTTTAAGCAATATACCCTACTTAATAATAGTTAACCTATAAGCTTTTTTAAATAACTTGCTATATAAACTATAGCGGGGAAAAACTTAGTTTATTATTAATTAAAGCTTTTTAAATAGTTTTAAGGTTTTTTAATTAATTGCGTAATAGCTTATATAGGTTATAGCTTAAGGTTTAATAGGGGCAGAAACCGGGTATAAAAAAAGTATAAAATATAATAAAGTATTTAAGTAAATGTTATATAATAGTAGTAGTTTTATAGATAAAGGGCGTATTAATATAATAAAGATAAATTAAGTAGTAATACTAGTTAAATTATTTTAAATATATTTTAAGCGCTATAAGCTATTTAGTAAAAGTTAAATCGATAGCTTTTCCGGTTAACTTTTATTATATAATCTATAGGGAAAACCTAGTTTACTATCGATTAAGGTTTTCTAGGCAGTTTTAAGGTTTTTAGATCGATTATATAATAGCTCGCGTAAAGGGGCTTAATAGGCCACGGTTGCAACAGGTGCGGGCAAGGGCGTAAGCAAGGGCAAATAGGCAAGAAGGGAAAGGGCGCTCTCGATTGTAGCGTTCTTCTTAGCTTAGGCCGAGGGAGAGGTCGAGGAAGGGAGAGGTTAAGGAAGGGAGGAAAACCTAGTTTACTGCCGATTAGGCTTTCTGGGCAGTTTTAAGGTTTTCAGATCGATTACGCAGGAGGAGAGGTTGCGAGAGAGGTTTTCGACGATAGTGTTTCGCATGGTATTGCAATCAGAGGTCGAGCGGTCTAATTTGCAGCTTACGAGGGCTTAAGGGTCTTCGAGACTGGACCAGCAAAGGTATCCCGATTAAGGTTAAGGGTCATCGTCGCGAGGGACAGAAAGGAGGTCGACAATAGTGTTTTTGCGCAATAAAGCATACCGAAGGTCGCAAACGTTCTCATTAATAGTTTTCTTATATAAGGAAACTTAATAATAGTTATAGGCGATAGCTAATAGCTAATCTCAGTATTTTCTAAATATAGGCAATAGCTATTAAAATTAAAAACGCCTCGATTATAGCACAAAAATCGTCGCTCGATTAATATAAATTAAAAGCCCTATAGATAACAGCCTATAATCGATAACAATTAAGATCTACCTCTTTAACCTTGCTATTAGAGATTACTTAGTAAGCAACCTTTAATTAGAGTTAGTATTACGCTTAAGCAGCTTAAGTAACTTACCTTCTTTAAGCTATAATAGCTAACGCAGTATAGCTAATTTATCTTCTTTAAACTTAATACCTAAGCAGCTTAAATAATTTCTATACCTAGCTATTAAAAGCCTATCGGCAATTAATTAATATCGGTTAGCTTACCTTTTTATATATATACGCAATAGGGGGGGGGGGTTAACTAATTTATATATTCTTTTTAGTTATTTAATTAAAGCTATTGCTAAAAGAGCAATAGCTATAGGCTAATTTAGGGGAAGCATTTCGGCCGGATTATTTATTAGACCGAGCAGCTGTGGCTAATTAATTAGCCACGCCCACTATAGCTAATTGCTTATAAATTAACACCTAGGTTTTAAGCGTATATAAGTGCTAGTTTAAGCTTAACTATTATCTTAATTTCGGCTAAATAATTACTTTCGAATAGTTTTATAATATAGCAGAAAAGGTTATAATGGATAAATATATATTTAAGCAGAGCTAAAACCTATATATATCCTATAAGAGTATATAATTAGGGCAATAGCGGCTTTTTAATATTACCTATTTTAAGTACCTTGCTTAAGTTATATAGCAATAACACTTTTATATACTAATAATGCTTAACGGCGTTAAACTAGCTTACGGCCCGCAATAGCTTTAACCTTAATAAACTAGTTTATATTAAAGCTAATAGCTTATTAATAGCACTAGCACAAATAAGAGACTAGGCGCGGCTTAATGCTATAGTTATTAACGCAGAATAGCGGCTTTTAACTATAGATAGGCTTATAAAAGATTAATAAGTTATTATAAAAAGTTTTATATAGTAAAACTTATTATATTAATTTAAAAGATATATTATACTTTATTCTTCTCGGATATTTATTATTATTTTAGCTTAATAAGGAAATTTAAATAAATAAAATAGTCGATATAATTAAATAAAATTTAATTTAAAAAATATATAATTATAAGTCTTTTAACTTTATATTTAAAAGGGAAAGAATATATTATATATATAAAAAGATTATTTATAAATAAAGCTTTTTTTTAATATAACCGATTTAATTATTTAAGTTTTATTATATTTAAATATTTAATTAATTTATTTTAAAAAGTATTAACTATTTTATTTATTTAAGTTTCTTTATTAAGTTAAAATAATACTAAATATCTAAAAAAGATAAAGTATAATATATCTTTTAAAATTAATATAATAAGTTTTACTATATAAGATTTTTTATAATAATTTATTAATCTTTTATAAGCTTATCTATAGTTAAAAGCTATTATTTTACGCTAATAGCTATAGCATTAAGCCGCGCCTATTTATACCGGTATTATTAATAAGCTTTAATTTTATTATTAGCTTATAGTTATATATATACTATTATAATAGATAAAAAGGAGCCGGTATTATTAAAGTTAAAGCTATTATAAGCTATAAGCTAGTTTAACGCTATTAAGTATTATTAATATATAAAAGTGTTATCGCTATATAACTTAAATATAAGTTACTTAAAATAAGTAATATTAAAAAGCCGCTATTGCTTTAAGTATTTTATAAAATATATATAAGTTTTAGCTCTATTTAAATATATACTTATTATAACTTTATTTTATAAAACCACTTAAAAGTAATTATTTAGCTTATTAAAACCGAGATAACTACTAGTTAAGCTTAAATTACTATTTATATACGCTAGATAAAGCTATTATATTTTATTATTTAAATATATAGATTTAATAGCTTTACTATAAATAGCTATAGAAATAAACTTTATTTATAATAAGTAAATCTTTATTTAAATAAAAAGTTTTCTTATTAAAATAAAGAAGTATAAAGATAAAAACTTTTTTTTATTTTAATAAATCGATATATTTATTAATATTTTAAAGTTATATAAGATTTATTTAAAAGAAATAAAGAAGTTCATTACTTATAAAATAATAATTTATAATAAGCTAAAGGGAAATAAGTTAAAGGGAAAAAGGGATATTAATTATTTAATATACTTTTTAAAAAAGGTTTACCTTTTATTTAAATAAATTAAAAAGATAAAGCTTAATTATAAAAATATAATATAGTTAAATAAAATTTAATTTAAAAAAAATATAATT